>CAUYPK010100136.1:0-10478 GCA_963574355.1 Loris lydekkerianus | reverse complement strand
TGATTCTACCTTTTTTTCTTATCACACAGGCTGAATTGTGTCCCTTCAAAATTCATAGGCTGAAGTTCTAACCCCTAGCATTACTTCAGAAAGTGATATTTGTCCACATCCACGCCAACATCTCTGGTTTGGGGATTTTGTGATGTGGAGAAAAGGGAACACTTCTACACTGCTGGTGGGAATGCAAACTAATACATTCCTTTGGAAAGATGTTTGGAGAACACTTAGAAATCTAAAAATAGACCTGCCATTGGATCCTAGAATTCCTCTACTAGGTATATATCCAGAAGACCAAAAGTCACATTATAACAAAGATATTTGCACCAGAATGTTTATTTCTGCCCAATTCATGATTGCTAAGTCATGGAAGAAGCCCAAGTGCCCATCGACTCATGAATGGATTAATAAATTGTATATACCATTTATTACAATAAATAAATATATGTAGACCATGGAATATTATGCAGCCTTAAAAAAGATGGAGACTTCTTTCATGTTTAGATGGATGGAGCTGGAACATATTTTTCTTAGCAAAGTATCTCAAGAATGGAAGAATAAGTATCCAATATATTCAGCCCTACTATGAAACTAATTTATAGTTTCATATGAAAACTATAAACCAATTATAGCCCAAGAATATGGGGAAAGGGGAAAGGGAGGGGGGAGTAGGGAGGATGGGTGGAGGGATAGGTGCATCTTACAAGAGTACATGTGAAACTTACTAAATGTAGAATATAAATGTCTTAACACAATAACTAAGAAAATGCCAGGAAGGCTATGTTAACCAGTGTGATCAAAATATGTCAAATGGTATATAAAACCAGTGTATGGTGCCCCATGATCACATTAATATACACAGCTGTGATTTAATAAAAAAAAAAAAATACTGTACAAAAAAATAAAAAAGAAAAAGAAAATGCTATGAAGGCTATGCTAACCAGTTTGATGAAAATATTTCAAATTGTATATAAAACCAGCACATTGTACCCCATGATTACATTAATGTACACAGGTATGATTTAATGAAAAAAATTAAAATTAAAAAGAAAGAAAGTGATATTTGGAAATAAGTTCTTTAAACAGGTAATTAAGTTACAATGAGATTACTAGAATGGGCCCTGTCCAATATGACATGTGTCCTCACATGAAGAGAAAATCTGAACACAGACACACATGCAAGCACAGAAGAAAGACCACGCAGAGTCCAGCAGCAGACAGCCATCTACACACCCAGGAGAGAGGCCTCAGAAGGAGCCAAGGCCACCAAACTTTGATCTTAGAATTCTGGTCTCCAGAACTGTTAAAAAATAAATTTCTGTTGTGTAAGCCCCATGGTCTATGGTAGTTTGTTATGGCGGCCCCAGCCAACTAATACACCACGTATGAACCACCTGGAGACTCTGGTGACCCTTTCTCCAATACCATTTCTTTAAATCCATTTCCTTTACTATGAATATTTTTCTACCTTCATCACCTAACTTAACTCAAGCCACCATCATTTCTTGCTGATTGATTATGAAAGCCCCCTAAGTGGTCTTTTCACTCTTAATTGCAAGCAACTAAGAGGCACTAACTATAGTGATGTTAAACAGAAAAGAGATGATTGGAAATCTAATGGGAGGTGCACAGAATTGATGAGAAAGCAGGAAGCTAGCCTGGAGATAGGAACTCAGATCAGGCAACTCCTCTGCTTTCCAACTTTCCAATTGCTCCCCCCTCCCCTCAGAATACAATTCTAACCACGTGCCCTGGACACCAGGTGCCCCATGGTAGATCTCCAGAGCTGGAAACCCACCCATTACCAGAGGATCAAACAGGACCAACACAGGAAGTCAGGCTTGTGCATTGCTGATGTGGACGCCAGCAGAGCCCGGGAGCTGAGCTGCCTTCACACAGCCTCTTCATCCTTCACACAGCCTCTTCCTGTGCATTTGGGCCCTGCTGCTTCTAAATGGCTTAGTTAAAAGCATTTTAAGACCCCAATTTAATTAGCTAAATTAAATCCTGTTCAGTTTATTGCCTGTGTACAATATATGCTGCACAGGTCCAAGAATTAATGACCATCTTTAACATAATCACTAGCATTTGCATATGGTTCACAGTTTATAAAGTGTTTTCACATATGATTCTCCAAATGTCCCTGTGAATAGGTAGAATGGGCATTGTTACCTCATTTTACCAGGTAAGAAACCTCAGATTCAAAAATCCAAGGCACTTGTCAAGTACACCGGAGACAAGCAAGGTGGGAATCCAGATTAAAACCTACGTCTTCTAAACTCTAAATGTTTTGTGTACTCATCTAACCCGCCAGGCATTTGTTTTAAGTAAACAAGGTTTGTTTGGTGGGTGTGAGGAAGGGAATAAACAAAGGTCCCGAGATCCTAATGCAGGTGCAGGAAGAGGTGAAATGAGGAGATATAGGCTGTTCTGTAGATTTAGGGATACCTGGATTCCAGGCATATGCTCAGGCAGGTTCTAAAGCCTAGAGCCACTACAACCTGGGCAACTCTCAACCAACGCCATCTTCAAATGAGCATCAAGGATCACTAAAAAGAGGACATTTAAGAGTCAAGGAAGCTGACTCACCAGGCGGGGTGGGGGTGCTGGGAATTGTTTGAGGGCTAATGTTTCATGGACCTTTTATCTGTTAGTATCACCCCGGTCTCTGCCTAGAGAAAGTTACGGCAAGTGAAAGTGGAGATTAGAAGGAGAAGTTAAGTAAAGTCATAGCAAGAAATTAGGCAGAGCTCGGGCAATCTGAGTGGGGTCTCTAGGGAACAGCTGTACTAGGTCCAATCTTGCAGCTTAGGGAATTGTTTTCTTTTTCCTTTTTCAAATTAGAAACAAGAGAAGTCGTAGCTCCCACCTCCAGTCTATCAGAGTAGATTTCCTGGCCCAGGCACTTTCTCTTCAGTATTGGGATTCCACAGACCCTGACTCCTGGGGCACAGCTGCCAGAACCCCATTTCCCCTCCTTCCCCTGCCTTCGCACTCCTACCTCATCTGCCAGGCCTGGCCTTAAACAAGAATCCCACCCAAGTGGCTCACAACCAAATGCAAATCACCAAGCACAAGACCTCTTTGTAGTCCGTTCACACCTTTCATCCCAGAGTTTCAAAACACAGTGCAAATGTTAACTTGTCCTCAGACACCCAGGAGAGGCAGGTAGGTGGCATATGCTATTATCATCTCCTGTTTTATAGAAGCAAATCAGGCTCTGAGCCATGAACTGTCTTGCTCTAGACCTCCTGGTGAAAATTTGCATGTCCAGGGGACCCACATCTAGTTGTTAACTATATACAGCTGAAAGACCACAAATATCAGCCCTCTAATTGATAACCATTTTCTGCCCTTACTTTCTTTTTTCTTTCTTCCTTTGGAGTGTGAAGTCTGTTCACAGCTTTACAAAAAGGTTCCACAAATTGGGGCAACCAGCCCTATTCTCAGTTGTCCTTCTCTTATAAGAAGCCAGAAAATAAATTGAGCCCGCCCTTTTGCTACATGCTTGGCAGAAATGATCTCTTGCCTGGGGAAATAGTTTTGGTTAGGCCAGTGTGTTATTCAGAGTGGACACGTCATTCAGCATGTCCCTTCTGTCCTTTCCTAAGAGACTCATCACCTTTGAGGAGAAGAGCAGCTTGTGGCTGTGACTTATATCAAGTGGCCACACCACCACCCAAACCATGCCTGGATGTACCAGGGACCTGGTGCAGGCTGGTCTGTGATTTACAAGAGGGCCTGGGTACAAAGTACTATTCAAACAAAGAATTTGATGGGATAGATAAAAAATTAAAAGGTGAGTTTTGATCAGATAGCCAAACAAAGAGAAGGAGGCAGGCTGGAGAGTGATAAATGACATTAACCAGGAGCCCAGAATTCTGCTGTTTTGGGAGCAATAGGCCTTCGAACTACTGTGGATTCTGAATGACCCTGAGGTTCTGGCCTCTGTGAGTCTTGGCCGTGCCGTGGTCACATTCTTGTTTATATCTTCCTACATCCTTTGTTGCTTTATAACCCCCCGGTTTAAGCCTGAGATCAGACATACCCAACTAAGAATTTCATTTGTGTTCTGTGACTTATATGCTTGAACCAAAGTGATGTTGAATAAGCCACTTGCTCTTTAAGCTTCAAAGCTTTCATCAGCAAAATAGCAAAAATCATGTCTTAGGCCATGCCTGCAAATTTGATTGGACTTCAGAAACACATAGTTCATATGAAGTGGGTTTTTGTCTAGCCATTATAACATCCAACCTCCAAGCAAGCATATTCATCCGCATGATTCACTCATTTAGAAATCTGAAGTAATGATTAACCTCATTAAAGGCCTGTTCCTTAGTTCTCCGAAGGATAGGATCATGTCAGTGGTGCCATGTCAAAGTTCTAACCACTCCCTAAGTGGCAAACTCATAAATATACTGACCCTGACGGCCTATTCTCTCAGGCCTTTTGAAATCCTGGGCTGTGAGTTGTAAGGTAAATTGTGGAAGACATCAAATATGCTGTTCAAATGGTACAAATAGATCTCATCTAAGAGAGAAATTCAAATGGACTTTATGTGCTTAGGGAAAAAAAATACAACACATACAAAATATTTTTGAGCAATGAGATAGTTGACATTTTGATCAATCAGCCTTAACTCTTGCTAGTTTGTTGTTGTTGTTGTTGTTTGTTTGTTTTGGTTGGGGCCAGGTTTGAACCTGCCACCTCTGGTATATGGGGCCAGCGCCCTACTCCTTTGAGCCACAGGCGTCGCCCCAGTCTTAGCTCTTGAACATTGCTACCTCTGCCAAGTTAATCACCAGAAAATGAGGAGCCAGCCATGGCCAAGGGCATCAGCTCTGCAGTCCCATTAGAGAGGGGAGAAACCTAGAAACCAGAGAAGAGTCTGCCAAAGTCCAAAGAGTGCCCAGTGTGTTGAGTGTCATTTTCCTGAGGGGTGATTCTCCCCTTGTCAGTTCTAGCACCCTTGCTGCCCCAGGGAGAGCTGCTGGCAGTGGAGGGTGGGCTGCCCAGTGAGCTTGTCACCTGTCTCCCACATCCCACTCACGTCAGCTCGTCTCTCAGACAGCTGGGGACAAAGAAAAGCTCCTTCAGAATTCCCTGGGCCACTTCATGCTCAGTGGGCATCTGTCCTGGGCTCTGGTTTCAGAAATAACTGCCCAATGGCAGCAACCTCTGCTGAGACACTGAAGCTGCTTCTCGTGGGGAAGTGGAGTGAGGTCCCTTCAAAGCAGGTGGAGGCAGGTGGGGCCGGGGGAGGCACTACCCACGTGCCTGCAGGGCTTGGCAGCTGAGGTCTTTCAGCTGGGACCCACAGCCCAGATACGAAGGAGGGGATAAACCTGGTACTCCATTGGAGTCACAGGGACAGCCTAAACATTTTTCTTAGAGTTGGGTCCATCTAGGTTTTGAGGAGTCTGGATTTTATATCTTTGGGGGAGGGTGCCTCTTTTAAAACAGCCTATAAAATTAAGCATAGGCCTGGGGCAGGAGGGAAGCCCTGAAAGCATAAGCTTCTTTACTTTAGTGGAGAATCCGCCTCTCCTTAGAGAGGGGTCTGTTTTCTGTCACCTTGTTCCTCCCTCTCTGTTTCTCTTGCCCCCATTTCAGGTTTATTTACCTTGGAAAGGCCTGGAACACGGCAGATTATTTGACCGTTTAGCTGTGACTTCTGGAACATTCTCAGCAAGTCTTTCTCTGAGATTCACCAGTAACACAACAAGGCTTTGCTGGGGACAGACTCAAGGAACAGGCCCAGATTTTATTGATAATCACCTGTTACTCCTACAAAACTAACTTTAGGACTCTAGGTTCCAAACTCAGCTAGCAATTCACAAGGTCACCATTAAGGGCTGGATTATGTGCCCCCAAATTCATGTGTTGAATTCCTAACCCACAGAACCTAACGATATGACCTGTTTGGAGATGGGGTCTTATTTGGAGAGGGGTAAAATGAGGTCATTACCCTGGCCCTACTCCAAGGATACCAAGATGACTGGTATCCTTCTAAAAAGAGGGAGATTGGAGATATTCAGGGAGGATGAACACCAGGTGAATGTGAAGGCAGAGACAGTGATGCTTCCACAAGCCAAGGAAAGCCAAAGGTCAACAAAAAACTCCCAGATGCCAGGGGACAGGCCTGGATCAGACCTCAGAGAATGAGCTGGCCCCGAGGACACCTGGCTGTTTGGCTTCCAGTCTCCAAATTGGGAGGACATGAGTCTCTGTTGTGTTCACTGCCCATCATGTGGTGCTTGTCACAGCAGCCATGGCGAATGAAACCACCACCTTGAGTGCCTCTCTCCTCTACAGCATCTGCCACGAAATGCACATCTCAGGCGGTGAGAGAGCCCCCAAAGAGGAATCCAGATGTGCTCTTCTCCATGTCATCTGTAAGGAATAACTCACAGCCAGAGAGGCTCTCTGAGCACCTCTGCTCAAAGCGTCTCCTTGATTTGCCTGATTGTGTTCCCAGAGATTTTCTTCAAGTAATCAGTCATAACATGAGGGACACTATCAAGAGAAAATGTCCAGACCTGTTTCCTGAATGAATTCAGCTATTCCTCCCTGGAGAGCACAGTTTCCTTCATGGAACTTCGTGCTCTGCGCTTTTATGATTGTGAAGATGCTGGGTCAGGGGCTGGCATGCAAAGCACCACAAGGTGTAACCAGCTTCCAGGGAACTATAGTTTGGGGAGGGAATTCAGGAACACCTATGATACAGCTTGAAAAGTGCTACGATGTGGTGTTAATAAAGTACGAGAAAGCTCAGATGAGGGAAAATCTCAGATAAGGGGAACAGCCTCAGGGAAACATTTGAATTGGGCTTTGAAGAATGAATAAGAGTTTACCAGGCCAAGCAAAAAAGATGCAGAGGGGAAAACATGCCAAATTTGGACTATGTTGAACAAATTAGCAGGACAATAAACTGTTGGTTAGATGAGAGAAAGGAATATTAAAGGAAGGGCAGGCCCAAAGCTTGTGGCAGGACGGGGAGTGGGAAGGAAGGAAAGGTGACAGATTCTGTCCTCCCATCTGACATTGATGCACATTTCTAGGAAGTTTGACTTGGGTGTCATTCAGAACAAGTCCTTGGCAAAGTTCTACTGTTTTTCTCAGTTTGGACAAACCTATAATGAGAGGACAGAGCGGGAGGAACGGTGGAAAGGAGCAGAGGAAGGAGGAGAAGGTGGCTCTTTGTTGTTCCCCTTGCGTCTGGCCCCTACTAAGTGCTAAGTATTTGGTTTTCACTTTTGCTCTAGCAGGCTGCTTCCTACTCTGCTTCAGATTCTCAGATAACCAGAGGTGCTGGGACTATATCCTCCAAGACACCTGCAGGAATCTCCCTGCTCTGGCTGCTGTCCTGGTTAAACGAGGAGAGTCATTCACTCAGCAAACGCTTCAGACACTGTGCTGGGCACCTGACACACAGCTCACTTTGCTCTCACGGCCAGCATAGGAGTTGTGGCTCACTAGGCAGCCAGAGGCCCTGGTTCCAAGGCCTGCCTCTGTAACTTTTGAAATGTGAGGACTTAAGCATGCCACTCAGCATCCTCTTAAGAGGGTAGAATGAAACAGTGATTGCAAAAATACTCTCTTACCTGAGAAACCTCCTATAAATCTTGTGCTGTAACTAGACCCGTCAGATGAGCAGGAAACAATCTACACTCCTCAGAATTCTCTCCACGGCAAATAACAAGAAGCCCAGCCAAACCGGCCAAAGGAACAAATCCTGGAAAAGCCCAGAGTCAAAGGAAAAGTGATGGACTCCAAGGCTTCAGGGAGCCTGGGACCTGGTGCTGTCTTTGACCGTAATTTGTGTCTTTTTTGCGGGGTGAGCACTCTACCCTGAGGAGAGGCCATGGCATCATCACAGCTCACGGCACCTCAAACTCCTGGGCTCAAGCAATCCCCCTGCCTCAGTTTTTCTCTTTTTAGTAGAGACAGGGTCTCGCTCTTGCTCAGGCTGGTCTTGAACTCTTGAGCTCAAGCGATCCATGCACAAGCCACCACACCTGCCCCTATTTTGTGTCTTGTCTCTGCTTCTCCTTGCATGGTGGCCTCTTCTGTCTGCCTGAGACCCATTTTCCTTCTGTGGCAGGAACATGGGCAGCAGCAGCTCAAGCCCGATGGGCCCCCAGAGAGAGTAGGCTGAGGGGAGGACATTCTGTTACAAGAGGCAGCAGGGAAAGCTCGCGGAGGGAAAGCAGAGCTGTGCTGCCCACTGTCTGCTGCAAAGCACAGCATCTCACCAGAGAGCGCTGTTTGAGGATCTGTTCTGTGCAGGACTCGGTTCTGAGCCCTGGGAGTAGAAGTTGGCTCCACTCCCTGTGGCGTGCCCCAACTCTGGAATGTCTTTACCCACGTCCCAGAGACATAACACAAAGGCCGTGGTCACAACACCGTGACAGCCCGTGTGTTTTTGTAGCAACAAATGAGATAGACATGGACAAGGCTTTTTCTCTTCTTTCATAGAAAGGGACAGAAAATAAACTGTGAAAACAAATCAGAAACCACCCAATGACTGTCCCCAATGAAAAGGTGCCTAAGATGTGGTATATCCATACAATGCAACAGTATTAGGTAATAAGATAAAATAGTACTGATTCATGCTACGATGTAGGTGAACCTCAAAAGTATGCTGAAGACAGAAACTAGTCACACAAGACCACATATTGTATGGTTTGCACAGTTCTATGTCTATGACAAAATAGGCACCTCTAGAGAGACAGAAAGTAGATTAGTGGTTTCCAGAGGCTGGAGGCTGAAACAAGGGCTCTATTGCTAATGACTTTAGGGTTTCTTTTTTGGGTGATGAAGATATTCTAAAATTAGGCTGTTTGCAACTTCACAACTTTGTAAATATACGAAAATCTATTGACTCATATAGTCTAAACAAATGAATCTATGTCAAGATTATATCTTAATAAAGCCGTTTAAGGAAAAATGAGCTGAAGTGCTATCTAGAAAATGTAAACAAGGTGACAGAATGGGGAGTGACTTAATGATCACTCTGGGATAGACAGAGAAGTCACAAGGTCTCTCTGCAGAGGTGACAGAGTAGCTGAGGTCTGGGTGACAGGTGTGAGCCAGTCCTGTGGAGATCTAACAGAATATCCTTCTAGGCAGAGGGATATTCAAGTCAAGTCAAAGGCCCTAAAGCAGAATAAGCTCAGTGCATTCAGTACATCTAGACGGTTGATGAGGCAGCTGCTTGACTTTGTCATCGCAGGTGGAAGGGGTGGGTTTTATTCCAAGTGCAGAAGAAAGCCACTGGAGGATTTAAGCAGGGAAGCAGCATGATCTCAATTATGTTTTTAAAAGTTCATGCTGGCTGCTAAGGGACAAATGAATTGTAGGGGGCTAGTAGTAAATTTTCTTTCATTGGTTAAGGGAAAAGTACAGAGGAAGAAGAAAAAATCAATAGGATTAAATCTGTGCCTTAAAAGAGCCAACAGTGTCGTGGGAGAAATGAGACATACAGATCCGCATACATCGCAGAAGAAGTGGGATGTGGGAAGCGTGCAGACGGCGTGTAGGAAGGGCACGCAGAAGACAAGTGTCAACTGGTTGGGGAGAAAGCTTGTCAGTAAGGAAGATATTTAAATGCAGTGTAAAGGATGAGCAGAAAAAGGGGAGTGGTCTCCTGATGGCCAGAATAGCAACTTTGCAGCATGGGAGTGAGAAGTACAGGAGTATGAAGAAAAGCATGCCATCCCGTTAACCTGCAGAGGAGAAGAAAAGTGACACTCGATAGGAGAGAATACTAGTAACAATTAACATTTACTAAGAACGTAGTATGTGCCAGGTGTGGTTTTAACACAAAGTGTGGATTAAAACATTTAGTTTCAAAACAGGATATGAGGTAGCTACTATTATCTTGATCTCTATCAGTCAGTGGGGAGTTCTGATGGAGATCAGCAGGAAGGAGGTATGACGTGGTTCATACGGAGTGACCCTCAGGGGTGCAAAGCCTCAAGGAGGTCTGATGACATGGTTCATACGGAGTGACCCCCAGGGATGCAAAGCCTCAAGGAGGTCTGATGACATGGCTCATCTGGTGTGACTCCCATGGGGTGCAAAGCCTCAAGAAGGTCTGCTGATGTGGTTCATACGGAGTGATCCCCAGGGGCACAAAGCCTCAAGTATGTCTGATGACGTGGTTCATACGGAGTGACCCCCAGGGGTGCAAAGCCTCAAGGAGGTCTGATGACGTGGTTCATACGGAGTGACCCCCAGGGGTGCAAAGCCTCAAGGAGGTCTGATGACGTGGTTCATGCGGAGTGACTCCCAGGGGTGCAAAGCCTCAAGGAGGTCTGATGACGTGGTTCATACGAAGTGACCCCCGGGGGTGCAAAGCCTCAAGGAGGTCTGATGACGTGGCTCATCTGGTGTGACCCCCACGGGTGCAAAGCCTAAGACAAGAATGAAATGTGGGTACATGGGTATTATCTCAGCTCATCTGTGCTGCTTTTACA
>CAUYPK010100133.1:0-24316 GCA_963574355.1 Loris lydekkerianus | reverse complement strand
AGGTCAACCACTCGTCTGAGTTCTGTCATCGTAGATTAGTTCTTTTTGTTCTTGAACTTCATAAGGGTGGAATCCTTCAGGATGTGACCTTTTGTGTTGGCTTCTTACCAGAAACATAATCTTTTTGAGATTCACCCATATTGTTGTATCTGTCAATGATTATATAAATAGAATAATAGCTTTTTTTTCACTCAGCATAATTCCCTGGACAGTCAGGCAGATTGTCGTATGTATTAATAGTTTCTTCCTTTTCATTGACAAGTAATATTCCATGCTATGGCTATATTACAGTTCATTTAGTGATTCTCCTGTTAAGGATATCTGGGCTATTTCCCAGTTTGGGGCTATTATAAAAAAAGCTGCTATAAAATATTTTTGTATAAGTTTTTTTTTTTTTTTAATGTGTGTGAACCTAAGTCTTCTTTTATCTGGGGGTAAATACCCATGAATTAAATTGCTGGCTCATGCAGTTCTTGCTATTTTGTTTTTAAAGAAACTGCCAAACTGTTTTTCAGAGTGGCTGTACCATTTTACATTCCCATCAGCAATGCATGAGTGACCCAGTTTCTTCCCATCCTCACTGGCAGTTGATGTCATTATTTTTTATTTTAGCCATCCTGATAGGTGTCTAGTGATAGATGCCTCATTGTGGTTTTAATGTGCTTTTCCCTAAAGGCTAACAAGGTTGAATATTTTTCCATGTGGCTCTGTGCTGTGTGGACATCTTCTTCAGTGAAATGTTGCTTCATATCTTTTGCCCATGTTATAATTTGATTGTTTTTTTCACTATTGAGTTTTATGAATTCTTTATACAGCCTGGATACTTCCCTTTGTCAGGTATGTGGATAGCAAATATTTTCTCTCAGTCTGTGTCCCATCTTTTCATGCTCTTAATAGAGTCTTTGGAGGAGCAAACATTCTATTTTGGATTAACTTCATTTATCAAGTTTTCCTTTTATGGATCATGCGCTGAGTGTCAAGGCGAGGGATCTTTGCCTAGCCTTAGATTCTAAAGATTTTCTCCTGTGTTTTTCTTAAAAGTTTTGTGGTTTCACGTATATGCAATGCATTGTGAGTTAATTTTTGTAGAAGATGTGAGATTTATATTGGAGCTCATTTCATTGCCCTTGGATAACCAGTTGCTCTAGCATTGTTCATTGTCAATGCCGTCTTTCCTCCATTGAATTGATCCTGGACTGTTTCAAAAATTAGTAGGGTATATTTGTGTGGATCTGTTTCTGGGTTCTCCATTTTGGTCAGTGGATAAGGGTTACCTAATTGTCTGCTAAAATAATGCAGTTTTTATTACTGTACTGATTATTGCTTGATTCTGTAATACTACATATTGAGCATGAAATCTAATAAACGAATTATTCCCACTTTATTCTTCTTTTCTAAAATTGTTTTAGCTGTTCTATACCTTTTTATTCTATATACATTTTAGAATCATCTTGTGTACATATACAAAAAAGTCTTACAGCAATTTTGATAGCAGTTGCTGTGTATCAGCCAATCTTTTTATATTGATTTAGAAAGAATTAATATCTTTAATATGCCGAGTTTTCCAACATATGAACATGGCATATCTCTTCATTTATTTTCATTTTATTTCTTTTTTTTATTGTTAGTGATTCATTGAGGGTACAAGCAACCAGGTTACACTGATTGCATTTGTTAGGTAAAGTCCCTCTTACAATTGTGTCTTGCCCCCAAAAGGTTGTCACACACCAAGACCCCAACCCCTCCCTCCTTCCCTCTCTCTGCTCTTCCTCTCCCCCACCCCTCCCTCCTTCTCTCTCTGCTTTCCCCTTCCCCCACCCCCACTGTGTCATTAATTGTCATTAATTGTCCTCATATCAAAATTGAGTACATAGGATTCATGCTTCTCCATTCTTGTGATGCTTTACTAAGAATACCGTGTTCCACTTCCATCCAGGTTAATACAAAGGCTGTAAAGTCTCCTTTAAAAAAAAATGGCTGAATGGTATTCCATAGTGTACATATACCACAGCTTGTTAATCCATTCCTGGGTTGGTGGGCATTTAGGCTGTTTCCACATTTTGGCAATTGTAAATTGAGCTGCAATAAGCAGTCTAGTGCAAGTGTCCTTATGATAAAAGGATTTTTTTTCCCTTCTGGGTAGATGCCCAATAATGGGATTGCAGGATCAAATGGGAGGTCTAGCTTGAGTTCTTTGAGGGTTCTCATACTTCCTTCCAAAAAGGTTGCGTTAGTTTGCAGTCCCACCAGCAATGTAAAAGTGTTCCCTTCTCTGCACATCCACACCAGCATCTGCAGTTTTGAGATTTTGTGATGTGGGCCATTCTCACTGGGGTTAGATGGTATCTCAGGATGGTTTTGATTTGCATTTCTCTAATAATTAGGATGATGAGCATTTTTTCATGTGTTGGTAAGCCATTCGCCTGTCTTCTTTAAAGAAGGTTTTATTCATGCCTCTTGCCCATTGATATATGGGATTGTTGGCTTTTTTATTGTGGATTAATTTGAATTCTCTATAGATCCTAGATATCAAGCTTTTGTCTGATTCAAAATATGCAAATATCCTTTCCCATTGTGTAGGTTGCCTATTTGCTTTGATTGTTGTCTCCTTAGCTGTACAGAAGCTTTTCAGTTTAATTAAGTCCCATTTGTCTATTTTTGTTGTTGCAATTGCCACAGCAGTCTTCTTCGTGAAGTCTTTCCCCAGGCTGATATCTTCCAGTGTTTTTCCTATGCTTTATTTGATGATTTTATCATTAAAATCCTTAAATTTAAGTCCCTTATCCATCTTGAATTTAAATCCTTAAATTTAAGTCCTTTATCCATCTTGAATCAATTTTTGTGAGTGAAGAACGGTGTGGGTCCAGTTTCAGTCTTTTGCATATGGATATCCAGTTCTCCCAGCATCATTTATTGAATAGGGAGTCTTTTCTCCAGTGTATGTTCTTGTTTGGTTTGTCAAAGATTAGGTGGCTATAAGTTAGTTTCACTTCTGGTTTTCTATTCGATTCCAAATGTCTACGTCTCTATTTTTGTGCCAGTATCATGCTGTCTTGACCACTATGGCTTTGTAGTACAGCCTAAAATCTTGTATGCTTATGCCCACGACTTTGTTTATATTATTAAGAACTGCCTTAGCTGTACGGGTTTTTTTCTGGTTCCATACAAAATGCAGAATCATTTTTTCCAAGTCTTGAAAGTACAATGTTGGTTTTTAATAGGAATGGCATTGAATCAGTAGAGTGCTTTGGTAAGTATAGATATTTTAACAATGTTTATTCTTCTCAGCCATGAGCATGGTATGTTCTTCCATTATGTTAATATCCTCTGCTATTTCCTTTCTTAGGGTTTCATAATTTTCTTTTTCTTTTTCTTTTTTTTTTCACCATACATTGGTTTTATATACTATTTGACAAATTTTCATCACACTGGTTAACATAGCCTTCCTGGCTTTTTCTTAGTTCATAATTTTCTTTATAGAGGTTCTTCACCTCTTTTGTTAGGTATATTCCTAGGTATTTCATTTTCTTTGCAGCTGTGGTGAAGGGAGTCGTGTCCTTAATTAACCTCTCTTCTTGGCTGTTATTGGCATATACAAAGGCTACCGACTTGTGGACATGGATTTTTATATCTTGAGACATTGCTGTATTTTTTGAGGACTTCCAGGAGTCTTGTGGTTGAGTCTTTGGGTTTCTCTAAGTATAAGATCATGTCATCAGCAAAGAGGGAGAGTTTGACCTCCTTTGCTCCCATTTGGATGCCCTTGATTTCCTTGTCTTGCCTAATTGTATTGGTTAGAACTTCTAGCATTATGTTGAATAGTATAATGGTGACAGAGGACAACCTTGTCTGGTTCCAGTTCTAAGAGGAAAAGCTTTCAGTTTTACTCCATTCAGTAAACCCATTAGCTGTGGGTTTGTCATAGATAGCTTTGATCAGTTTAAGAAATGTGCCACCTATGCCTATACTCTTCAGTGTTCTAATTAGAAAAGGATGCTGGATTTTATCGAATGCTTTTTCTGCATCTATTGAGAGGATCATATGGTCTTTGTTTTTGCTTCTGTTGATACAGTGAATAACATTTATGGACTTGTGTATTTGAAACCAGCCTTGCATCCCTGGGATGAAACCTACCTGATCATGATGTATGACTTTTTTGATGATAAGCTGTAATCTATTGGCTAGGATTTTGTTGAGAATTTTTACATGTATATTCATTAGTGAAATTGGTCTGAAATTCTCCTTTTTAGTTAGTTCTTTTCCTGGTTTTGGTATTAGGGTGATGTTTGTTTTGTAGAACGTGTTGGGGAAGATTCCTTCCTCCTCAATTTTTTGGAATAATTTCTGCAGTACAGGAATAAGCTCTTCTTTGAAGGTTTGATAGAATTCTGGTATGAAGCCATCTAGACCAGGGCATTTTTTTTTTTTTTTTTTTTTTGCTGGAAGAGGTTTTATTGTTTCTTTGATCTCAGTACTTGAAATTGGTCTGTTCAGGAGTTCTATTTCTTCCTGGCTAAGTCTAGGGAGATGGTGTGATTCCACATATTGATCCATTTCCTTCACATTGTCAAATTTCTGGGCATAGCGTTTCTGGTAGTATTCAGAGATGATCTCTTGTATCTCTGTGGCATCAGTTGTTATTTCCCCTTTATCATTTCTGATTGAGGTTACTAGAGATATTACTTTTCTATTTGTAGTTAGACTGACCAAAGGTTTATCTATTTTATTTATTTTTTTAAAAAACCAACTCCTTGTTTCATTAATTTTCTGAATGATTCTTTTCTTTTCAATTTCATTGATCTCTGATTTAATTTTTTTTTTACCTTTATTCCACATTATATACTTTTATTGTTCGTGTTTATAATCTCCCCTCTGATATAATTTTGGATATTTCTTTTCTTTTGCTGGGTTTAGGCTTAGATTGTTCTTCTTTTTCCAATTCCATAAGATGGCTTGTGAGTTTGTTAATGCATTCTCTCTTTCTTTTTTTCTGATGTAGGCATCTAAAGCAATAAATTTTCTTCTCAGAACTGCTTTTGCAGTATCCTACAGGTTTTGGTAGCTTATGTCTTCATTGTTGTTACGCTCAAGGAAGTTAATGATTTCCTCTTTTATTTCTTCCTACACCCAACTATCATTCGATAGAAGACTGTTTAATTTCTATGCCTTTTGGTGGAGTTGAGTTCCACCTTTAGTGCCTTGTGGTCTGAGAAGATACAAGGTAAAAGTTCAATTCTTTTGATTCTGTTGAGGTTTGTTCTGTGTTCTAGGATATGATCAATTTTGGAGAACGTTCCATGGGGTGATGAGAAGAATGTATATTCTTTATCTTTGGGATGGAGTGTTCTATATGCGTTTATTAAGCACAGTTGTTCTAGGGTCTCATTTAAGTCCCTTATGTCTTTGTTTAATTTCTGTTTAGAGGATCTGTCCAGCTCTGTAAGAGGAGTGTTAAAGTCCCCTGTTATTATAGTGTTATAGGATATCATATTGCTCAGACTGAGTAAGGTCTGTTTCAGGAATCTGGGAGCATTTAAGTTGGGTGCATAAATATTTAGAATTGAAACATCTTCTTGTTGTTGACTTTAGTTGCTTTAAATCCACATGTATCTGAAAATAAGATTGCAACCCTTCTTTTCTTCTGAATTCTGTTTGCCTGAAAAATTGTCTTCCAACCCTTAACTTGGAGTTTTAATTTGTCTTTTGAAGCTAGGGGTGTTTCCTGCAGACAGAAAATGGATAGCTTGTGTTTTTTAATCCAATCAGCCAATCTATGCCTCTTCAGTGGGGAATTCAAGACATTAACATTTATTGTGATAACTGGTAAGTGTGGTAATGTTCTATTCATCTTATTTTGTGAGAGTCCATTGCTTGTTTTTATTTTTTGCATCATTGTGGAAGTAGGTTCTGTCCTTTAATTTCTGAGTTCTTACTTTGCTGTTGATCCATTGTGATGGTCAGTGTGTAGAACAGGTTAAAGTATTTCCTGTAGAGCTGGTCTTGTTGTGGCGAATTGCCTTAATGTTCGCATATCAGTAATTGATTTGATTTCTGTGTTAATTTTAAAGCTTAGCTTAGTGGGATATAGAATTCTGGGATGGAAATCGGTCTGCATAAGCAGATTAAAGGTAGATGACCATTGTCTTCTTGCTTGAAAAGTTTTATTAAAGAAGTCTGCAGTTGAAAGCTATAACCCAATTATAACCTAAGAATATGGGGAAAAGGGAAAGGGAAGGGAGAGAGAGGATGGGTGGAGGGAGAGAAATTGGTGGGACCACACCGACAGTGAATCTTGTAAGGATACATGTGAAGTTTACTAAATATAGAATATAAATGTCTTAACACAATAACTAAGAAAATGCCAGGAAGGCTATGTTAACCAGTGTGATAAAAGTATATCAAATTGTATATAAAACCAGTGTATGGCACCCCATGATTGCATTGATGTACACACTAATGATTTAATAAAAAAAAAAAAAATTAAAAAAAGAGAAGTCTGCAGTTATCCTGATGGATTTGCCTCTATAGGTCAACTGGTGCTTACTCCTGGCAGCTTGAAGAATCTTTTCTTTTGCCTTGACTTTGGACAGGTTCATCACAATGTGTCTTGGAGAATCTCTGTTAGAGTTGAGGCAACCTGGGATCTGATATCCCTCTGAAAGGAGTGTGTCAGAATCTTTGGTGATATTTGGGAAATTTTCATTTATAACATTCTCTAGTATGGCTTCCATTCCCCTGGGGTGTTCTTTTTCCCCTTCTTGGATACCCATAACTTGTATGTTTGAATGCTTCATAAAGTCTCATAATTCTGTCAGTGAATGTTCTGCTTTCTCTCTCTTATTTTCTGCCTCTTTAGCTATCTGAGTTATCTCAAGAGCTGCGTCCTCTACCTCTGAGATTCTTTCTTCTGCATGGTCTAATCTGTTGTTGATACTTTCTATTGCATCTTTAGTTCCCTAATGAACTGCTTCAGTTCCTTGAGCTCTGCTATATCCTTTCTATATTCTTCATATCGTTCATCTCTTATTTGATTATTTTTGTATTTCCTTTTGGTTATTTTCCACTTTATCAGCAGTTTCCTTTATTGTTTCCATCATTTCCTTCATTGTTTTCATCATCTGTATTCTAAATTCCCTTTCTGTCATTTCTAATGTTTCTTTATAGGTGGAATCCTCTGTGGTAGCTACCTCACAGTCTCTTGGCGGGGATGCTCTGGACTAGTTTTTCACATTGCCAGGATTTTTCTGCTGATTCTTCTTCATGAGTGTTTTCTTTTACCTGTTTCCTTGCCCTAATTTTTCTTTCACTTCCTCTTGCTCTTTAAGTGACCATGCCTCTGGCCTAAGGTTTCGATGACTCCTTTTGGTATAGGACCAGAAGGATGAGAAGATTGGAGAGCAAGAAGGGAAATAAGAAAAAAAAAGAGAGAGAGAAAGGAGAGGGGGTGAGTAAAAGGGAACACTGACAAAAAGAAGAGAAGCACAGAAAAAGAAAGACAGAGCAATCTACGCATATAGTAGGGTGCTTTGACCCAACCATAAAGCCCAGAGGGGGTTCTGGGTTGGGTGGTTCCCTTGAAGGCAGCAGCTCTTTGACAGTCTGTTCAGACACAGTATCCCACCTCCACTAAGTAGAGAGGGAAAGATAAAAATGCTATAAACCAAAACAAAACAAGCAAATAGAAAACTTTATGGGATAAAATTGGGGGAAAAACTAAATAATAGCGGTAGAAACACTAGCAAATATGAAGTTCTAATTGTTAAAGAAGGCAACAATAGAAAATTGTATTTAAACTAGAAAAATGAAGAAAGAAAGAAAAAAAAAGAGAAAAATCTAGAGGGAAAAATGTTGAAATTAAAAAACAAAACCAAAGCAGTATATATATCTTGCTGAATATTATCTGGGCAACAGGTGATCTTCTGTGGTATGAGATGTTAATCACAATGCTGATACAGCTATATGAGATGGAGACTGGAGGCCTCTTCTGATTTCTCAAACCCCTCAGGGTGGAGAGTATAAATCTCTCCTGAGCCCACTTAAAAGGCACTTTAAACTGCTAACCTTGGCTAAGCAGAAGCTTTCCCAGGAAAGCACTTTCATTGGGATCATTACTAAAGTGGCTGCCCACTTACCCAGTGTGCCAAAACAGGTCTGACTATGCTCCTGAGGGCCAAGGCTGTAAGGCGTCTCAGTCCCCACCTTTAGGCTGCTCAGTTACCCAAGTTCTCCTCTCCCTGAGGGTGGAACTCACTGGGGCAGTTCTCCAACAATGGTTCTGCACAGCCCATAGCTGAACACTATTAGCTCTGTCTGGCTCAGTGGCGCAGTTTGGGGCCCCAGACAGTGCTTACTTAAAGTCCTCTGTACTCTAGCCCAAGTTCTCCCAAGGTAGTTCAACTGAGTGCCAAATCAAAAAAAAAAAGCAAAAAACCAGTTCACAGGTAAAGCCTTTCCAGTTTGCAATCTCACTGCTGCTGTACTTACAGCTGTCAGCAGGATTAGACCGAACCAACACACAAAACCACCTGCTGGTTCTCCACTGCTTTTGTCCTCCTCATGGGATCCAGAAGTCTCTTGCTGACTCCCCGTGTCCCCAAAGGGATGTTTCTGGGCAGATCCCACCAGTCAGAGATGCCTGGAATCTTCTCTCCCCAGTCTCACCAGACCCAGTTGCAAGGAAGCTGTTACTCAGCCGCCATCTTGCTCCTCTCTCTATTTACATTTTATTTCTTATCTTTCATTGTAGTTTTGTAGTTTTCTGCAAATAAGTCTTGCACTGTTAAATTTATATCTAAGTATTTAATTTTTGAGTCACTTAAGTGGCATTATATTTTTAATTTTGATGTTCATGTGTTCATGCTAGTATATAGAAATACAATCAATTTTGTATATTTATCTTGTTTCCTGTCATTTTGTTGAATTCACATCTTAGTTTCTAAGAGTTATTGTTTGTGTGGATTCCTTGAGATTTTCTACATAATCATGCTATATGAAAATAGGAGCAGTTTTATTTCTCCTTTCTTTTATGTGTGACTTTTATTTCATTTTCTTGCCTTATAGTAGTTGCTAGAACTTTTCACACTACATTAAATAAAAGTGGGGAGAACAGATGTCTTTCTTCCCAGGCTTAGAAGAAAGCATTCAATGTTTCACTATTAAGTTTCATTTTTATTGTTAGATTTTTGTAGATGTTCTTTATCAAGTTTAGAAAGTTTCTCTCTGATCCTATTTATCTCAGAGTTTTTTTGTTTTTTGCAGTTTTTGGCTGGGGCTGGGTTTGAACCCACCACCTCTGGCATAGAGGCCCAGGAGTCTACTCTGTTGAGCCACAGGTACTGCCCTATCTCAGAGTTTTTTAAACATAAATTTATGTTAAATGTTGTCAAAGGTTTTTTCTACATTGATTGATATGATCATATGATTTTTTTCCTTTAGTCTATGATGGATTACATTTATTGACTTTTTAAAACATTGAACAAGACTTGCATTCCAGGAATACATTCCTTTTGGTCATGGTATATAATTCACTTTACATTTTGCTGAATCCCATCTGCTAATAGTCATTAAACTATTTTTGTCTATATTCATAAAGACTGTTGATCTTTTTTATTTCTTCCTTCCCTTCTTTTTTGAGATACCATATTTGTCTGATTTTGATATGAGAGTGACATCAGTTTCATAAAATGAATTTGTAAGTGTTCCTGCCTCTTCTACTTTCTAAAAGAGATCAGATAGAATTTACATTGCTTCTGTCAACAATTGGTAGAGTTGTCCAGTGAAGTTATCTGAATTGCCCTCTGAATTGAAGTTATAGAATTGTCCAATGAAGTATTTTTTGATACTGCTTGGGATAATGGTTTTCAGATTTTGCAAATTATGAACTTAATTTTCTTAGCAGTTATAACTATTCAGATTATCTATTTCTTTTGGGGTGAGTTGTGGTTTATTAAGAAATTATTTTATAGAAAGCCAGGGGCTGGAACAGTGAGTGGGTTATATTACGGTGGTTTCCTGCCCAGCTAAGATCACAATCTATTGTCTCAGTCCAAGGAGAATAACGTTCAGAAGCATCACCAGGAGGAAGTAGTCCACAAGTTGGCCATGCAGCTGAGACGTGGTAGGGACAGCATCGATCATAAGATGGTTCAAGAACATTTTCAGCAGGATGGCAGAGATGCACTGTCTTGTCTTATCATGTTTTTTCTTTAGAAGAATTCAGATGTTGCTGCACTTCTTTTTGAATAACCATTTGCTGTAAAAGGGATATAAATGTCAAGTTATGTTTTCTTTCTACCCTTTAAGAAGCATGAATCCCACTGAGACAGATGGGAATATACCCTTCTCCATCTTCCTCTATTTTTAATATATCACTGTTGGTTTTTGCCTGTTGGTTTTGCCTGGAGAAATTCAGACTCACTGACCATTTGTCTGTTCAGAGCAACAAGCTATATCTGTGGTGCTTCTTCGTAAAGCCCAAGAACCAATTAGGAATCAAGGAAGCCTTGCTACCCAGAAAACACCAGTGTTGTGGATAGTCCTAGTGCTCCTGGCAAGGAAATCTGAGAATTTCTTTCCATGAATGAAATAGAATCTCATCCTCAAAGAAGAGGTCATAGAAATGGGCACTTTCTCCTGGGCCTCTCCCTGGGTACCATGCTTTCCAGTGACCTGTTGGACCCACGCTTTTTACCCATGTCTAGATATGCAGTGCCAGCTTCTCCTTACACACAATTCCCTACTTCTAGGACCCCCAATTCCAACTCCTACTCTAGCTGGAAAATGGAAACTTTCTATCTCTCAAACTCAGATCTAACATATGGCCCATCTATATTCCCAGTTCCATGCCCACTACCATTATCATCACCAATCCTGGGTATTTCTAAACATTTCTCAGGCTCTCATTCTTTTCTTATTTTTGCTTTTCATTTTTTAAACTTTTTATTCTCTAACTCCTCTGTGACCACCTTCAATCTCCCTCAATCAGTTGGATTTTATTATTATTATTATTTGACCCTGCAGGAAGGTATCTTTCACTGTTGTGTCATCCTCCTTTAGCTTGTCTGCTTAATATCAGGAGTGCTTACTCCTTGGCCAACAGTCCTGCCTTCTAGAGAAGTACAAAACCTAAATGAGTTATGAATTCGTCGAGGCAAAAACTTGTAACTATTTTCCTATTGCTAGGTGGCTTTGCTATTATTGGTTGGTGGGCCCTTTGCCAGTTGAATTTATTTTGCTTATTCTCTTCTGCCCTCTCTTATGAAATTATTTCACCTTTATTATTTTCCTTTTACCTTTTTGTCTACCTCAAATTCTCTCCCTCCTTTTGAAAGAATTCCAAGTATTAAGAAATTTTGTTGTTACAAATTAAAAGTTCTTTGTATCTTGACTTCATAGGAAAATGTTATTTAAATTTTTTTTTAAATGAAATAGTTATTTTATTAAGCATCAAAAAATTCTTTTATTTCATCTATGTTGTCTGGTTTATTTAGCATTCTATTTTATGCTTTTGATGTCTATAGGGTGTACAGTGATATCTTCTGTTTCATTCTTGATATTGGCCATTTGTGTCTCTTTCCCCCCATCTGATTTGTATCAGTCTTGATAAAGGTTTGTTAATTTTATTGCACTCTTCAAAGAACCAGATCTTTGTTTCATAGATTTTTTTTTTTAATGTTTCAATTTTATTGATCTCTGCCCTTGTTTTTATTATTTTTTTCCTTCTTCTTTCTTTGGCTTTATTTTGCTCTTCTTTCTCTAGATCCTTGAGGTGAGAACTTATAGTTTTGAAGCTTCTCCCTCTTTTCTATTGTATACATTTAATACTATAATTTTTCCTCTCAGCACTGCTTTAGATGTGTTCCACTAATACCAGTATCTTCTATTTTCCTTTTTATTAAGTTGAATGCATTTTTATTTCCTCTGACATTTCCTCTTTGACCCAGGATTATTTAGAAATATGATGTTTAAATTTCAAAGTGTTCAGAGGTTTTCCTATTATTTCTCTGTTATTGATTACTAGTTAGACTTCATTGTGGCTAGAGATTACACTCTGTGTGATTTCTATTTTATAAAATTTATTGAGATTTGATATGTTCCATGAGCTCCTGAAAAGGATGTATATTTTCTGCTGTTGGGTAGAATGTGCTGTAAACGCTGATTCGTTCCTGGGAATTGATGGTGGTGTTGAGTGCTTTTGTATCCTTGCTGATTTTCTATCTGGTTGTTTCATCAATTGCTGAGAGAGGGGTATTGAAATTCCCAACTTTAATTTTATTTGTCTATTTCTCCTTTCAGTTCTGTCAGTTTTTCTTTGACTGCTTTGGAGATTTCTTTTCTTTGCCTTTAGTTTCCAGAATTTAATGAGCATGTGTCTTGGTGTAGATTTCTTTGGTTCATTTTTGTTTAGGATTTGCTCAGTTTCTTTAACCTGCAAATTGTTGTCTTGTCATAAATTTGGGAAGTTTTTAGCCATTATTTCTGTGAGTACTTTTTTTAATACTTCTCTTTCTCCTTTTCTTCTGAGACTCCAGTAACATGAAGGTTAGATCTTCTGTTATAGTTTCACAGGTCTCTTGAGCTATGTTCGTTTTTATTTCACTATTTCCTCTCTGTTTAGATTCAGTATTTCCTATTATTTTATCTTTTAGCTTACCAACTCTTTCCTCTGTCCTTTCCATTCTTTTGTTGAACTCATCAATGAATTTTTAATTTCACTTACTAAGTTTCAGTTCTAACATTTCCACTGGGTTCTTCTTTCTTCTTTATTTCTTTGCTGAGGCTTTCTATTTTTTCATTTGTTTCAATTGTATTCATAATTGCTAATTACAGCACTTTGCCATGATTGCTTTACATTCTTCATCAGAAAATTCTAGCATCTCTCTCACCTCAGTGTTGGTGTCTGATGACTGTTGTTTCTCCTACAGTTTATGGTCTTCCTATTTTCTAGTATAATGAGTGTTTTTTAGTTGAAAGCTGTACATTTCTGTATTATTCAGATCTTCTATTTCAGCTGGGTTTTTTTTTTTTTTTTTTTTTTTGATACTGCTCTGGATAAAGTAGGATAAGGGAGGCTGCTTTATTACTTCTAGGTGGAGGTAAAATTAATTTTTGTGCATGTTGTGAGTTAGAGGTAAAAGGTCATGTCCTCCCATTGGCTATCTGGTCAATCTAACACGATTTTTTGAAAAGATTGCCTTCTTCCCTTGGATTGCACGGGTCTTTGTGCCTTAAATTAGGAGACACTATATAGGTGTGAGTCCATTATAAACCCATCCTTTCATTGTCAACAGTGTGCCAGTGTCCAGGCTAGAAACTAAGAATTTCAGGGTCCTAGTGCCAAATAAAGAGAAATTTTTGGAAAAAAAAAAAAAAAAAAAAAGAATTGCAAGTGAGAAGAAACTCATGCTGCATTGCAGAGGCACAAAGGAGGGCACAAACAAACTAACCTGGACCAGAGCACAGGAGCAAGGAAGGAGCCTTGGGGATGGTGGAAAGGGTGGGGGGCAAGAGTTGTCCAAGAGAAGATATGACAGCAGAAGGGCATCCTGGGCCCTAGGGAAGGGGCCACAGCTGCAGGGTGAGGAGTCAAAAAACATCCTGCAAATGCAATCAACATAACCTGGTTCTTTCTACCTTCAAATGAATCCCCAACAATAAAAAAAGAAAACAAACATCTGGTGTTTATGGGGCACTCACTATTAGCACTATTTGTTTACAGAAGCTGAAAACTCAGGGAGGGGAGTATCCAGAGATGAGACTTGACCTTGGCAGAAATGGATCCCTGGGACATGTCACATAATTGACCATGCCACATAGCTTTGATCTTACCATGTGAGCAATGAGGGGGCCAGTGCAGCATTGACAGCAGGGGACAACATGGTCACTGATGAGATGTTGTTTGCTTTTCATATCAGGTTTTGGGGGAGGTTTTATTGAAGAAAGACTTTCACTAAACAAAAGCTCAAAAACAACTGCTTTTTGTCTTTTACACTTATTTTACCAAACCAGTAAAAAACCAGAAAAACAGGTGCCAGCAAAAGAAAACAGCAACAACAAAAAACCTGATTCTGGACCTTCGAGCCCGGCTGCTAACACCATGTTCTCTCAGGCTGGCATCATGGGGCTCTCGGCCTGGGCTGTGCAGCCACAATGGGTCCAAGTTTGAAATATGGCAACTTTGAAAGATATTACCAGGCAACCAAAGTCCATCAAAAAATACAGAAAATTACCAAGTCTCTGAAGATGGTGGCAGCAGCAAAATATGCCCTAGCTGAGAGGAAGCTGAAACTGGATTGAGTATATGGAGTAGGATCTTTGGCTCTGTGTGAAAAAGCTGATATTAAGGTGCCTGAAGACAAGACAAAGCACCTCCTTATTCGTGTGTCGTCAGATTGAGGACTTTGTGGAGCTATCCATTCCTCAATTGCCAACCAGATGAAAAATGAGGTGGCTGTGCTCACAGAGGTCAGGAAAGAAGTTGTGATTGTTGGAATTGGTGACAAAACCAGGGCATACTTCATAAGACTCATTCCAACCAGTTTATGGTGACATTCAAAGAAGTGGGAAGAAAGCCTGCTACTTTTGGAGATGCGTCAGTCATTGCCTTTGCGTTATTAAATTCTGGATATGAGTTTGATGAAGGCTCTATCATTTTTAATCAGTTCAGGTCTGTCATCTCCTGTAAGACAGAGGAGAAGCCCATCTTCTCCCTTAATACTGTTGCAAGTGCTGAGAGCAGGAGTATCTACAATGATATTGATGCTGATGTGTTGAGTACAACCTGGCAAACATCATTTGCTACTCTCTGAAGGAGTCCACCCCAGTGAGCAGAGTGCAAGGATGACGACCATGGACAAGGCCAGCAAGCACACTTCTGAGATGATTGACATATTGACTTTGACATTCAGCTGCACCCACCAGGCTGTCATCACAAAAGGGTTGATTGAAATTATCTCCAGTGCTGCAGCTCAGGATTAATGAAAATCAAGTTCTGTCCACAGACAAGAGGTAAAGGAGGAAAATTCAGCCAGCTGATTTTGTTTTTAGCTTACTGCTGTCTTTGGAAGAAGAAGTTGTTGTTCCATTGTTTGAATTACTGAAGACAGGAAGATATTTGTAAATTATCTTACAATAAACAACATACAATAAGGAAAAAAAAAAAACCCAGAAACTTGATTCTCATCAACACCATCCTTCGACCCAGCACTGACCTGGGCTCTAGAGGGTCTTTCTCAAAATTGTCTAAGTGTCCCTCTGGCTCCTGAGACCAGTGGGGAGGGCAGGAGCTCAGACTTGGTCCCACATGGACCTCATTCCCTGTTTCTCTCCTGGGGGCACTCTATAACTTCCCATCCCTCCTTAGTCACGTGCAGGGTTGACCAGATGCTTAAAAAAAAAATAGACATGATTTTTTAGAGCAGTTCTAAGTTCACAGTAAAACTGAGTAGAAAATAGAGTTCTCATACACCCTCCCCCCCACACATTCTCTGCCGCCCCCATTACCAACACCCCCACTGCAAAGGCACATTTGTTACAACAGGCGAACCCACACCGACCCGTCATTATCACCCAAGGTCCAGAGTTTACGCTGGGGTTCACTCTTGGTGTGGTGCATGTTATGGGTTCAGACAAATGCATAGCAATATGTGCCCAGCATTCGAGTGCCCTGTGGGGTAATCTCACTGCCCTGAAATCCTTAGTACTCTGCCTGTTCATCCCTTCTGCACACTGGCAACCTCTGCTCCTTTCACTGTCTCCACAGTTTGGCCTTTTCCAGAATGTCGTGTAGCTGGAAGTCATCCAGTGTGCGGCCTTTGCAGGTGGGCTTTTTTCACTTAGTATAACAACAGGCACGTTAAGTTTCCGTGGGTCTTTGGTGGCGCATTTCCTTTTAGCTCTGAATGATATTCCACTGTCTGGCTGTACCGTGGTTTGTGTATCCACTCACCTCCTGGAGAATGTTTTGGTTGCTTCCAACTTTTGGTGACTGAATAAAGCCTCTATAGACAACTGTGTGCAGGTTTTCATGAGGACATAGGTTTTCAACTCTTGTCGGGCAAATTACAAAGAGCACGACTGTTGGATCATATGGTGAAACTATGGTTGGTTTGGTAAGAAATTGCCAAATTGTCTTCTAAAGTGGCTGCGTCACCCTGCATGCTCAGCGGCAGTGAATGAGAGTCCCACAGCTCCACATCCCCCCGGCATGCGACACTGCCAGCGCTCTGGATCTTGGCCGTCCTAATAGGTGGGTAGTGGCGTCTCATTGTTTTAATTTGTGTTTCCCTGGCAACCTGTGATGTGCAGCATCTTTCTATATGCTTCCTTGCCATCTATATAGCCTCTCTGGTGGGGTGTCTGTTCATGTCTTTTGCCCATTTTTAAATGAGTTGTGTTGACCAGATACTTTGAGGAACTCCAGGACTTGTGCCTGTGGGGTCTGGCTCAGTTTTCGAGGGGTGGCGGGTAAGGGGGGTCATGCCGGCTGGCCCGGGTGGTATTCCTTTACCAGTGAGGCATGGAACGAGCTGCTGGGATGGTGCTGACAGGCTGATCTTGAGTGGCTTCTGCTTGTGCTGGACGTGGGTGGGCATAGGGCTCTGAGCTCCCCATGCTTGGAGTTTGAGCTTGTGTGGCTTGTCACTGGCCTTGGCCTGTCTGTGCTCCCACTGTGTGACTTCCTTTGCTCCCTTAGCCCCTTCTCGGCCACTGGGCCCTCCTCAGCTCCCAAGTCAGGGCTGCACTACAGGCAGCCTCTGAGTCCAGCTTCATGTATCTTTGCAGTTACCAACCCAGACTGCTGGGCAAAGGGCCTGTCTGAAGTGGGGAGACAGCCGAGGCACCAAGTGTTTATGTAAGTGAAGTGTTAGCATGTCCCAGTCCTACCCTTACTCAAGCAAAGGAGATAGAGCACTACTAAGGTTAAGTGGAGGACCTGTGGGAAGGATCAGACAAGGCAGCTGGTGATTAACATCTGCGGATGTGGATGTGGGAGCAGACCTCCCAGTGCTTTGAGGCATGAGTTTATGCCTTTTAAATATGGACCCTAAACTCTTGCTCTGGCTGTAAACTTGCCACCTGAAACAGGGATATGCCACCTTACATGCTGACTGTTCTCCTACCCTCTCTTAGGACTGGCCTCTCTGGGAATCTAACTTGGGTGTCCTACCCATGGCTCTGGATCTGTCCACTGCCCTGTCCCCCTGCCATGACAGACGAGGCAGGATGGACACCTGCCATCCTGTCAGTCAGGTCACCTCTGAGCTGGCCTCCTGATCAGAACTGAAATTTCCCACCTGCCAAATGCTCCAAGAAACACAGAGCAGAGGAATGAAGGAAGCAGAGAGGATGGAAAGAGGCTCTGGTACCTCCAGAGGCCTGCTGTCCTTGTCCCCGGATTTTGAGAGACATCTCACATCCTTGCAGAGAAGTTGCCATGGTGTTTAAACCACTCGGCTTCTCTAGGGCAACTCTCAAGCACCAGCTGCCACAGTGGCCCCCAGTGAACCTCCCTCCTGTTGAAATGACCCAATATTCCCAATTGCTAAAAGGGAATCCAGGGTACCAGACAGCTACCACTGGAACAAACTGTCCCCTAACATAGCACCTTCAAACAACCATTAATACTTATCTCACAGTTTCTGAGGGCCAGCACACAGGTTTGGTTGAGCTGGCTGTTTCTGGTTCAGGGTCTTGTAGGGCTGTGTCATTTGAATGCTTGACTGGGGCCAGAGGACCCACCCCAGCTCCCTCACATGGTTGCTGACAGGCCTCGGGTCCTCACTGCTATTGGCCAGAGGCTTTGACTTACACAGACATCTCCGTGGGGCTGCAGAGTGCTTCCCTCAGAGTGAGGGGAAAGGGTGGGGGAGAGGTAGAAGCTGCAGTCTTCTCTTACCTAAATGTGGAAGTGACAACCATCACTTCTGACTGGGCTATTGGTCACCCAGACCAACCCTAGCGCAATGCAGGAGGGAAGACTACTTAGAGGTGTGAGAACAAGACGGGCTTAATGGGTGGTGGTGGGGGGGTGTCTCTAAGAGTCTGCAGGAGGTGATGGTAGCACCCTCAGTGGACATGTGGCACAGGGCTCAGTCACCTCTTCAGAGGACTAGCTCCAGAGTTTCACCTGGGTGAACAGGTCCTTGCCTCCTTTTCTCTGGGGTCAGGCAGATTTGGGTTAGAACACCATTTCTAACATTTACTAGCAAAAGCTTCCGGCAGTCACTAGAAGCCAGGAGCGAGGCATGGAACAGATTTTCTCTGAGCCTCCAGAAGGGACCACTCTGCTGACACCTTGATTTCACACTTCTGGTCTCTAGAATAACAAGAGAATTAATCTTGTTGTTTTAAGTCACCTACTTTGTGGTCATCTGTTGGAGCAGCCCAGGGATATTCATATAGCCTCCAAAGCCCTGTCTGGGCAGCTGACCTCAACTCCTGCCAGAGTTGCCAGAGTTTCAGCCACTAAACAATAAGGCTGGGAATGGCCTGAGCTACAGGCCTGAGTGGGAGGATGGAGAGACCCCTCCTGCTGCCTCTTTTCCAGGAAACTTCCAGGGTGCCACCTGCTCCTCCAGGGTGTGACCGGATGTCCTACAAACTGGGGTGGGGGGACATAAAGAGATGGAAAGAGAGACATACACACACGAGGGAGAGCAGGATGGCCACCTGGGCACAGTATCTCTCAAACTTTAGCATTTACAAGAATTATCTGAGAGCTTAAGATACATCCTTGGGCTCTAGCCCCAGTGGCTCTGATTCAGTTGGTATGAGGTGGGGTCTGGGAACGCACATATCTCACTAGCTCCCAGTGACCCTGATGCTTCTGGTCTGGGGCCCTCAATTGGAGTAGCACCATGGTAAGCTGAGGGAGCAGCTGGGACAGAGGCTGGGAGATGAGAGGAGGCAGAGCGAAAGAGCAGGCTGGGCACACATCAGCCAGTGGAGAGCACACAGGCCTGATGACCGGGTGACACGTGGGGCAGCTCATGCCAAGAATGACTGGGGATTCCTACAAGGCCAGGACACTGCTCTAGAGTCTGCTTGAGGGAAGCAGAGCATGCTAGGGCAAAGCACATGTGAGCAAACTTGGAATGGCCCAGCAGGCAGCTGGGGCTGTGGGTCAGCAGCTGCCACCATGGGGGTTTAGAGAGGGTATCCTGTTTTCAGGCTGGGGAGCCAGGTCACAAATGTCAGTCCTGCCAGCAAGTGTCTCATCAACCAAGCTAGGTGTCTGCAAGTTTCTCAGAGTCTCTGGCCTGCAACTCATGGTGCAAAGCTCACAGGAAGGGAGGGCACAGACTCCGACTGTCTTAAGGAGACAAAAATGAGACAAGCCACATTGAAACCAGACAGGAAGCTCAGAGGGCGCTCAAGCCTCCTTCCCGCTGTAATTGTTCTCCAAAGGCAAGACCCTTCTGGAAGCAATGCGGCCCCCAGCTTTGCCAATGAGGCTGCCCACCCCCCATGGAGCCTGGCTAGGCCCAGACCGCTTAATGCAGCTCTGTAGGGCCCTCAAAAACAGACCTTTCCCAGCTGGTAGGAACTGTTTTCTTTTCCCCTGTAAGAGGTTTGTTCCTGGTCATAAATTCTTCAGGCCCAGTCAGCCAGGCTAGGATGTACACGTTGGTAAACACTGTAGTTAAAAAGATGCTTCACGGCTGAAAAAGGCAGCCCCGACAATGGAGCCTTGTCCCCGGCAGCAAATCTGACGGCCACCTTCTTTGATTCCTTAACCTTGCTGCAGGCTTGTATGAAATTGGCCCCATTCTCCGGGGTCCATCAAACGTGCATTTAAACTACTTCATTAGCATCTTCCTCTGATCCATAACCAGTGGGCAAATCTAACAGTCATTTCCGTGAGGGCAGACGCAGTTTTCTATCTGGTGAACATCTAAAACTCCTTGACAAAGTTCCTTTTAAAATTTACTTCCTTTGTTCTGTCTTCGTCTTCTGTTGAGATCTTTAGTGGCCAATGTACTCCGAGATGACTTGGGGACAAAAATCCCGTCTGGCCCAGACAGTAAATCTAGCCTCCATTCAGACGGGTTAAATGTGCGCTTTATGCCTATTGTCACCCACTCTCCAAAAGCGCCTGTGCTGTTAAGGGTTTCCTACGATAAATTAAGCCCATCACGCCGCAGTCCAGGGAAAGAAGGCCGCCTCCGCCCTCGACAAGCAGCCTGAGCCGAGGCCATAGGCACAGGCACCAGGCCGCCCACACAGCCCGCTGATTTCCGCTCTCCCTCTGGCCTGGCGTCCTTTAGGGGTCTTGTCTGTGAGAGGCAGAAAACTCAACTCAAAATGGATTCAGCCAAAACTTATTGGCTCCTAAATAGGACACCTGGGGGTAGAACACGGCTTGTCAGACCCCACAGGCCCCAGGATCTGGCTCCCTTCGCTCCATCTGGCAACATCCTCCTGGGGTCCACAGCTCCAACCCTCGTTCTCAGGTTGGGCTGATGACTCTGTAGCCATAGGTATAACAGCTAGATGCCAGAGTCTTACCCAGCATTCCCTAGCAAGCATTTCATTGGCTGTGATTTGACCACCTGATGTCCTTGACCAATCACTGAGACCGGGATCTGATTGGCTTGCATGGGTCACAAGGTCTACATTTCACACTCGAACGGGATCCTGGGGTGGGAGGAGCCCTCTTCCGAGGAAAATTGGGTTGTGGTGCTCGGAAAAGGGTGGGTGGGTTGGTTGCTGGGTAGCCAGAATGGCAGACTGTGGCTGTGGTCTCTAACCCAGGCATCACCTTTGTCCCACCAGCCTAAGATTCACAGTGGCATGTAGTGCCTCAGAGATTGGAACCCAGGCCCGAGAGAGCCAGTCTTTCTCTCCTGGTCTCCTGTAGGTCTCCTTGCTTCACCTTTTGATTTTGTCATCTCCCTGTGATCATCATGGTGCCTCCAAAGAGCAGCTCCAATGAGCAACTGCAGTGAGCTCCTGATGCCTTCCTGGTACCCTTTCAAAGAGAGGCTATTGGATGATGGAGTTGGGAGGAAGGGAGTCCTGCAAAGTCTGGAGTGCGCTGGTCTGGAAACTGCCAGAGGTGGCTGGCTGTGATTAGGGCCACAGGCAAAAGGGTCAGCGATTTTAGCAGATGACATTGAACCCAGAAGTCTTTGGCTGTGGACTAGTCCAGTGTCCACAGACTGTGGCGGAGACCCAGTTTCTTGCACCCCCCCCCCCAATCTTTCTGTCAAAAACTATGATTTGGGCAATTATTGATTTAGCTAAAAAATGATGTTTTCTAGCCTTCTTTGAGGCAGTGGCAACAATGTGACAGAGTCGTGGATTATGACATGTAATAGGGGTATTTGGATACGGCTTCTGGTGAATGATCCAGAATGAGCTGAATGAACCATTTTGCCTTGTTCCGTTTCTTCCTGCCCAAAACACAGATGTGATGGCAACGTACAGGAATTCTTATTCCAATACTGTTGTCCATATTTAATGTTATCAGACTTCTCTTTTTGCCAGGGTGATGGATGTGACATGACATCACATACTGCTTTTATTTTCACTTCCTTGATCACCATGAGGTTGTGATGTCTTTCCTGGTTCTTTTTATTTTGACGTTTTGTATTTTTGGCTCATTGTTTCCACTTTTCTTCTTGATTTTTATGATTTTATTTGGATTTATGAATTCCTGGATCCAAATCCTCTGTCACTTATAAGCACTGCATATAACTTCTCCCTTTCTATAGCTGCTCTTTTCATTTTCCTGTGGTAATTTTGGTTATACTAAAGTTTTTTTTTTTTTTTTTACATTTATCAGTCTTTTCATATTTGTGCTTTTTGTGTTGGTTTAATACTTTTTTTTTTTTTAACCTTAGTGTCATAAAGGTATTCTCTTAGGTTTTATTTTGAAATTGTGTGGATTTTCCTTCCATATTTTACTCTTTGATTCAACTGGAATTTAGTTATCTTTGTGAGGAAAAGTTTTAAGTTTATTTTGCTTTCTTTTATAAAGTCACACACCCCAGATTCATGTGTTAAAAGATTTTTCTTTGTTTTCTTTTTCTACAGATGTATTCTTATTGTGTCCATAAAATTTGTGTCTATTCTGTCCTGTCAATTTATTCCTGCACTAATACTAAAAAAATTTAATTTCAAAAGTTGTAATCTTTATTTCTGATATGCCCTTTTTGCAGTCTCTTCTTCTTTCCTTACTTCCTTCTCCTTCTCTTCCTTGCCTTTTTCTTTTTTTCAAGACTGTCTTTCTATTTTTAGCACCTTAATCATTCACATAAATTTTAGGATCACGGTCAAATTTCATCAAACAGCCTCTTGGAGTTTTCATTACATTTGCTTTGAAGCTATAAACTGATCTGAGTAGAACTGTCATGTTTACAGGGTTGAGTTTTCCTATTCATGAACATGGCATATCTCTTAATTTATTTTATTTAGTGCTTCCTTTGTATCTTTCAATGAAGATTTATAATTTTTTCCATAAAGGTCTTACATATATTTTTTTATATATGTTCCTAGGTGCTGCTCATTATTTGATGCTCTGAAATCTTATCTTTTAAAAGTTTGTTGTTGATGTGAATAGGAATATAATTGAATCTCGTAGGCTTTATTAGAAGAAAATAATTTTTAGTGAATAATGGCAAATAGGTATAGTTAAAATCAATAGATCACTAGAACTAAAAAAATTCAAGCAAGAACAAAACAAAACAAAAAAGCAGGAAAGGAGAAACATAGTGGAATATAAAATAGAGAAGATAAACATGCCTAAATCTAACCATGTAAAATTTGTATAAATGTTAATGAATTTAATGTGCCATTAAAAGAGAGAGGGAGAAGACCCAACCTCTGTCAATAAGAGGCACAGTTTACATATAAAGAGACAGACTGAAAATAAGTAGGTGGAAAATGATATAGAATGCAAACGACAAGCATCAGAAAGCTGAAGTGGTTATATTGAACTCAAGTAAAATAGACCTAAAAGTATAATATATGACACTGATACAGAGTAATCTTTCTTTCTTTCTTTCTTTCTTTCTTTCTTTCTTTCTTTCTTTCTTTCTTTCTTTCTTTCTTTCTTTCTTTCTTTCTTTTCTTTTTCTTTTTTAGAGAGACAGAGTCTCACTTTGTTACCCTTGGTAGGGTGCCGTGGTGTCACAGCTCACACCAACCTCCAGCTCTTGGGCTTAGGCGATTCTCTTGCCTCAGTCTCCAGAGTAGCTGGGACCACAAGCGCCCACCACAATGCCTGGCTATTTTTTGTTGCAGTTTGGCTGGGGCAGGGATTGAACATGCCTCCCTGGGTATATGGGGCTGGTGCCGTACTCACTGAGCCACAGGCGCTGCCCTAAAGAGTAATATTTCATAATAATGTAATAAAATAGATCTAATCAATTATTCAGTAAATAGCAAAAGCACATCATGGGGAAGATATAGTAGTCCAAATACATCTGTTGATGGATCTTCAACATGAATGAAGAAAAATTTGACAAAATTGCATGGAGGAGAAAAAAAAACAAGTTCATAAACATAATTGGACATTTTAGTAACCCTCCCTCAGCAATTGATAGAACAACTAGACAGAAACTGAGAGAAGACATGGAAAATCAGTGTACCTTGGTTGCACTGACACTTAGAAAAGTCTATATAAAGGACAGAATACACACTTGCCCCACATATTCTTTATGATATACAATATACTGGGCCATAAATGAAAAATGTCATTCTTATCTTTATCTCTGTGTACATATTGTGTCTTTTTCTCTGGCTGCTTTTAATATCTCCTCTTTATTATGTGTTTGATTATAATGTGCATTGGTATACATGTCATTACATTTATTCTGCTTAGGCTTCTTGGGTCTGTGGGTTTGCAGTTTCCATTATACTTGGAAAAATTTTAGCCATCATTTTTTCACATTTTTTAAAATTATTAAATCATAGCTGTGTACATTAATGCGACCATGGGGCACCATACACTGGTTTTATAGATCGTTTGACACATTTTCATCATACTGGTTAACATAGCCTTCCTGGCATTTTCTTAGTTATTGTGTTAAGACATTTACATTCAACATTTACTAAGTTTCACATATACTCTTGTAAGATGCACCGCAGGTGTAATCCCACCAATCACCCTCCCTCTGGCCACTGAGGGTTACTGAGGTTAGACTTGTGACCTAAGATGTGATCGATTTTGGAGTATGTTCCATGGGCTGATAAGAAGTATGTGTATTCAGTTTTGTTGGGATGAAATGTTCTGTAGATATTTGCTAAATCCAAGTGTTGGATGGTTAGGTTTAAATCTGAAATTTCTTTGCTCAGCTTCTTATTGGAGGAT
>CAUYPK010100130.1:0-77168 GCA_963574355.1 Loris lydekkerianus | reverse complement strand
GGCTGCCTTTCTCCCCAACTCCACCCCCACCCCCACCCCCAGCCCTGGGGAGGCCCCGCCCATTGCAGAGGAGCTGAGCCAAAAGCCCTGAGAGTGGGGTCCTTAGAAAAAGCTCATCAGCTAATTGTAATGTGTTGCGAGGCCCTTGCAGTCTCTCAAGGTGCTCAGGTCTGGTTCCAAACAGGATCATCTGGGCTGGTTCTGAACACGCCTGAAGCAATGTTGCCATTTAGTCCAACCCCACACCCATCTCTCCCCATCTACACACATGCTCACACACACACACACAGGCAGGGGATAGAATTAATACAGGCAACTGAATACTTGCCTTGAGAAGAGTTGGAACATTTGTTCCACTGGTGATTTTTAAATAAATGCATCATTACTGTAGTTACCACTTGTACAGTGTGAATTTAATACCAGGAAAACAAAGGGATTGCTGCAGGCTGGAGGGAGCAGGCTGTCTGCTGGGCCAGTGCTGCCTGGTGGGTCCCCAAGAGAGGGCTTGCTGTCCAGTTGCGCCAGCCACCCTGCCCAGCCGGCCACCATCAGCCTCCAGTCCTGTACTTCTGCAGCTCAGATGGTTCTGCCCCTTGTAGCTGCCCCAGTTCCCTCTTCGCTAAAAACTTCAGAGGCAGAGGCCTGTGCTAATAACTGAGAACCCATGTGAGGCCTTTGTGGGTCTGTCTGAGCCTGGGGTGTTTATTATCTTTCTGAATGGTGTTCTCCTGGGGAGGGGGAGAGGGAGGTGCCCCTGCAGAGCCAAAGAACAGTAATCTTGGGGAAAGAAAGAAAAAGGCCAGCAACAGCAACAAAAACTTCCTGCAGATGTGGAGTTTGAAGGAATCCAGAGAAAGCAAGCCTATTTTTAGCAGGAGTAGAGTGCAAACCGTGATAGACACCACAGGCTGCTGTCACTAACGTTTGGCTATAAGCAACATTTTCATATTTAAACATGACAGCCCTGCAAATTGAAAAGAACCAACACTCTCAGCTTGCTGAGTAAAAGCTATCAGTTTCCCTCAGCCCATTGGGAGGAATGGCCCAGTGTGCTGTCCGTCCTGGCCAGCACTGGACTCAACTGCGTTGCCGTGAGTGTTTAGATGTCAGTCACTGACATTGGGCTACTCAGCCGTGGTGACAGGGATGCTGTTCTTCTGAGTGACAAAGCTGCGCAGTGTTACCTCTGTAGCGAAAATGTCCAGCGCAGCACGCTTTGCTCAATTAAGTGTGCATGTATAGAAATACAACACTCTAATGAGCAGGAATAAAAATATATTAAATTTGAAGAAGTTAAGTAATACCATTGGGAAAACCAGTGAACTTCAGGTGAACCCAAGAATGTCAAAAAAGAGAATCCTAGAAACATGAGCTCTGGAGTGGTTTATCAGACCCCAAACGAAACATCTGCATTACATCTTCCCTATCCCTGCATGAATATCTTGCCCAGATCAGTATCAGGAGGCCTGGCACACAAATTCTTTCAAAACTTTAAGCAGCAAACTAAGTCCTCTTAGAAGTAATTTACTGTTAGCCCGGCATTGTGGCAGGTGCCTGTAGTCCCAGCTACTCGGAGGTTGAGGCAAGAGAATGGCCTAAGCCCAAGAGCTGGAGGTTGCTGTGAGCTGTAGCTGTGACACCACGGCACTCTACCGAGGACAACAAAGTGAGACTCTGTCTCTTAAAAAAAAAAAAAAAAGTAATGTACTGTTAATGTATTGAATTTGGATTTGGGGGAGCAAGATTTCTGAGGACACGGCCTGGAGGATGACTTCACGCACCTCCTGCCCTCGCTGACTTGCACCTGTTCCAACCTGGCTCTAGTGGGTGTTGATTATTGGCCTTCCCACTGGTAAACAGTGGGTCAAAACTGAGTGACAAGGCAAAGCAGAAGAAAACCAAAGGGTAGGATGGACAGCCCCAAGATGGCCTGAGCACAGATGACAAACTCAGCTGTATTTATTCCTTCCCGTTTGTGTTGATCTTGCTGTATATACATGGAAATTTGAGCAAAGCAAGATGGTAGGAAAGTTGGAAGGATTTGTTTAGCCTCCCTTTTGTAGGTTTAGAGCAGTAGTTTCTTTTCTAACAGCATCAGCATACCTAGGAACTTGCTAGAAATGCAGATTCTCATGCCACACCCAGACCTACTGAATCAGAAATTCTGGAGGTGGGGCACAGAAATCTGTGGTTAAAATTTTTTTTATAAATTTTGGTAAAAATATAAGTAACATAACATATGCTATTTTAAGACTACAATTCAGTGGCATTCACAATGTTGCACAACCATTATAACTATCTGTTTCTAAAACTTCTCCATCACCCCAAATGGAACATCTATAATCATAAGCAGTAACTCCTCACTTCCTCCAACCCTAAGCCATTGATAACCTCTAATCTACTTTTTGTCCCTATGAATTTACCTATTCTAGATATTCCATACAAATGTAGTCATGTGGCTTTTGTGTTGGGCTGATTTCACTTAGTGTAACATTTTTAACGTTCATCCATGTTGTAGCATGCATCAATACTTCATTTACTTTTATGACTGAATAATATTCAATTGTATGGATAGACTGTGATTTGTTTATCCATTCATCTGTTGACGGACCCTTGGATTGTTTCCACCCTTTGGCTATTGTGAATAGTGCTGCAGTGAACAGTGGTGTGTATGAATACCAGCAATCTGTTCTCTAACAAGCCCTCCAGATGACTTTGCTGCACACTCAAGTTTGAGACTCCCTGGCCCAGAGCTCTAGGGCTGTCTTTATGCAGGAACTCAGAACGGTAGGTGGAGGCTGTGTGCCCCACTGCAGCTGCCTCCATCCCAGAATGCTTTGGCCACTTACATTTTGTTTCTGCGGCTGAAGTTAATATTTAAAGTTTCTTGAAGGTCTTAAGACTGGGCCCAGGGGGCAAATGCCTTTCTAGATTAGGAAGGATTCTGTTTGATCTTGTTTCAAGGAGATTTCTCAAAATATTTCAAAGGATAGCAGAAAAATACTTAATAAAAACATAACCATTTAATTGTTCCTGACTGAACTTTTTAGACCCAAGTTCAGGTGTTTTATGTTACTTCATGACTACCTTGATTAATAAGTTAATACCACTGGGAAAACTGGCTATAGCTATAGCGATGACTCACTCTACTCATGTATAGAAATCAGGTATATTTTCTAGAATTGTAGAGGTAGTAACTGAGCAGAAATGGAGAAAGAAAAATGGGTATAAGTTCTCAGATACTTGGGTAATGTTTGATGAGTATTACCTTAATTTACAGGCCCAAATACCTTCTTCTTAACTAATTCCTTTATGTTCAGAGAGATTATACACCTGGGCAATGACAAAATCAGGATGGGAATCCAGGTCTAAGTCCAAAGTTGCCAAATCAATGAATTCATACTAGCTGCAGGAGGCTTCAGTTATTGCCCCTTTCAGGGATATTTGGATTTTTGACAGGAAACTCCCAGATATGTCACATTTTAAACTAAAGAAGTAACTCTTTAAAGGTAGAATATCATACCTGAGGGCTAGGAAGGAAAGACCTTTTCAAGAATCACAAAATCACATCACATGATTTCCTGAGAGTTCAGCTCTAGCGATCCCTGAGGTGCAGGTTCAAAAGGGTGTTGTGTTTCATCTTGTGTCACATGTCGTGAATGAATGGAGGTGTGAGACCGAGCAGCCGGACCATAATGGTCTGGACGTTAGGATGCCTAAAGGACAGTGGGGGTGAATGAGAATGTTCCATCTGGGACAAAAGTGCCAGTGCAGCACACGGCCCTGTTGCCAGGTATAGAGAGGACGGTCCTATAGGGGAGAATGCAGTCGTGCTGTGAGTGGCTCTGGGAGTGGCCAGGCTCACGGGTAGAGGTTTCAGGAAGGCAATTCTCTTCTCAGTATCATGAAGAGTTTGCTAATAAGAGGATGAGCACTCTTGTAAAGTAGTTGAGTTTCCTGTTGGCAGAAGTGGCACAGAGGGGCAGCCAAGCCTATTGTGGGAGGCCCCCTGTGGTGATCGGAGAGTACAATGAAGTGACCCCCTAGTGGCAACTCAACTCCAAGGTGTTGTGACTCTGAGCTTCCCAAAATTGTGGAATTGTTATTTGCTGATTGCAAAACCAGTATTAAAAGGGAATTTGATATGAATCTATCATATTCGCTGTTTAAAGTATGAACCTCCTTTTTAAAAATCACTAATCATCATTGATGGAAATTTCTGAAATATTTAGAGTTAATTACTATTTGGGGATCTCCTTTGGTTATGAATTCAGTGGGAGCATCAATTTGACTGTTTTCTTTTCTTTTTTTTTTTTTTTTGCTGGGGCTGGGTTTGAACCCACCACCTCTGGTATATGGGGCCGGCGCCCTACTCCTTTGAGCCACAGGTGCCGCCCTGGACTGTTTTCTGATAACCAGGGACAGCTCTAACCTATTGGCATTTCCCTTTTCACACTAATAATTAGAAAACTCAAAATGGAGCCACTTTATGGAAAAGAATCTTGGACTCTAACAAAGCAGGAAAGATCCCATAGGAGTCTGAGGCACACGTCAGGATTGTTTGTGTTGTGTACATTTCATACGGCTCACGCTATCGAGGTCTGAGGGTTTAGGTGGTTGGCGTGGTCATGATCTTCACATCTGAAGGACATAAACACAGAGGAAGGAAGGAATTTATTTAGCTCCTAACTAAAGGGTATAATTAGGTCGGGAGAATGGAATAAAATTAAGGAAAGATTTAAACTAAGTATTAGTGGGATATTTTTAAACAATAGGTTTATTAAGCTTTTAGATATTTTCTAGGAATTATTGGTCTACGATTTCCAAGTCACTTGAAAATCAGAGGGACAAAGGCCGAGATAATCTCTTGGAGGAAACCACAGCCTCAGAGGATCAGGTGAAACAGAGAGCCTTACTTTTCTCTGCTTGTTTCCAGTCTGTCTCATACATGTGAAAAGCTCAGTGGGCAATCCCCTTCTGAATTACTTCTGTCTACCTATAGCACGTGCTGATTTTTTTTTGTTTGTTTTTTTGTTTTGTTTTTGTTTTTTTGTTCCTCAAGGGAAAAATCTGAATGTGAGGCCTACATCTATTTTTCAGGGAAGGTAAGAAGAGGAGGAAAAATTAAATCAATTCTTGTCATTGAAGGGAAAGGATGTTGAAACTCTGGTTTAAAAGATGCCTGCTTGTTAAAGAAGATGGAGGCCTCACCATTATAGAATGGCTAATAAGCTTGAAGATTTTTTTTTTTTTCTTCCCTCTCTGGAGCATCTCCTCTAAACTCTAGGAATCAACTTATCCTTTCCAAAGTCTAGTACAGCCAGTTCTTCCATGAAGAAGTAGAGTCCCAACTTCCTGGGACCAGCAGTCACAGCCTATGGACTTGGACCCTTCTTACACCAGCCCTTCTGGGTGCCAGGCATTGCTGGGATGCTGTGTGTGTGTGGAGTGGTGGTGGTGGTGGAAGAAGACCAGACTTCTTCCTGAGGCTAATAACAGAGACATTTACATTGAGTTATTTTGCATACTTTGATATCTCAGAAAGGTAAAACAGTAGAAAGATACAGTTTCATCTGGGGAAAGCTTTTGTGTTGAAGCTCTTGGGAGTTTCGGGACATCTAGAATCCTCTGCAATCAGGGGATGGGCAGCTGGGGAGACTCTTTTTCGATTACAGAGGTTGCTCCCATGTAATTTTCCATTTTGAATCTTATGTCTTTTTATATTAAGTAAAGTGGTATTTTGAACTTTGAATAGCCTTGAACCATGGCTGGTCTGCACTGATAGCTTTGTCTTACAAGGGTATAAAATTCTTAAATTGAAATGAAATAGAAGACTGTTCTGAGATGCTCTCTGCTGGGGGCTGAATGCAGGTGTGAGCCTCCTGGTTACCGTGACTGTGGAGACAGCGGGAGCCACCATCTTCCAAACAGTGGACGCTCGCAGTGGGGCCTCTGCCTATCCTTTGATTTAGACAACCCTTGACTGTCATGCCTGGCCATTATTCCACAGAAGTCTGGCCTCGGGCTGTCTTCTTGGAGAGCACTGTTTGCATCCAGTCATTGAGAAAAGCCTTGCCTGTTGAACAGGCAGCAGAACCTCAGAGCAGCAGAGAGGGGCTCCTGGAGAGCTGCTGAGCTGCTGCTGTGCTGAGTTTGGCAGGGACACACTTGGAGTGCCAGTGTTCACCAAGGAGGGCGTTGCTGCCAAACACCCGAGGAGAAGTCCCAACAGCGTGAGGGCACTGTCTGAGAAAGGGTTAGCCCTTAATGAGGTTGTTATGTGTGCTGTCAGTTTTTGCATGTTATGCTGGAGTCTCATCACAGTGTGGGGTAACACGCAAGGCATCCCTCGCATGCCTTCCACATCCATTTTCTAACCCTGGTTCTGAAGAGGGCAGGGCAACCTAGTGTTCTTAAGGGATGTTATAAAACTCTCAAAATAAAATTAATGTGAATTCTTGCTAATTTAAAAAGTCAGTGTAACGAGGAAAAACGTGAGTGTGTTGAGAAAAGTGGAACAAGCCACCTTCTAAGAGGTGGGGTGGTTATTGTACAGGATTGGGTTGAACAGAGGGTGAGTGTCGCATTCACTGGTAGTGAACATCAAAGGTGTCTTAAGCTAAGAACACAGTTGTCTGTCTCAGTGTGACTCCCATTTACTGTGTGTCAAACTGCAGGAAGTCCAGCTGATGTAAATAGATTAATATTTAAAAAGTAATACAGAAGAATGAGGTTCCAAACATGTAACGTTTAATTATTAAAAACCCATAATGGAGTTCCAATCCAAACTCATCTCTCACGTCTCACTGCTGCTCAGCAAAAAAGCTCAATTAGCTGGGGGCTTGCATGTCCCGCAGCTCATCTCGTTGTGATGATCCAGGGGCCAAACCCACGCTCTCTTAAAGTGCCCAGCAACACAGGCATGGGCAGCGTAGGTTGTTGTACGCTTTCCCATTAGGTAATTAGCACAAACCTTTCTAGTCAAATTGATGGGGAAATGACTGTACAGCATTAACAGGACTTAGAAGAGAATTTGAGTCACTTCCAACTGGTAGGCCTTGGGAGAGGCCTTCTAAAAATGATAGTGTTAGGGGCATCCATTCCACCTTTGGGTTCATCAGGCCATGGAGTATGTGTTATAGGGCGAAGGAGTCCGTTTAGAAGAGCTCGCTTAGTCTGGGGGGAGCTAATTACCCATTTTCCTCTTGAGTTCATAGTTCTTCTGGCCCTTTAGGACGTATGTGTCACTCATTCTTCATAAGGCTGAACTTGCTCAAAGGCCTACAGCACAGAATAGCCAAGGGAATAGATAAAATGATCCATATGACTTGGAGTAGAACAAACCCTTATAGACCAATTAACTCATTTCAAAATCAGTATGCCAGCAATACTACTGGCTGAAGTTGTATTTCCTATTTCCTATTTATTATTATTATTATTTTTTTAATTGGGGATTTGTTGAGGACAAAGAACCAGGTTATACTGATTGCTTTTGTTAGGTAAAGTTCCTCTTATAATTGTGTCCCACCCCCAAGAGGTGTGTCACTCACTGTGACCCCCCACCTCCTCCCTCCTTCCCTCTCTCTGCTCCCCCTCTCCCCTTACTAGGTCATCAATTGTCCTCATATCAGAATTGAGTACATTGGATTCTTGCTTCTCCATTCTTCTGATGCTTTACTAAGAAGAATGTGTTCCACCCCTATTGAGGTTAATACAAGAGATGTAAAGTCTCCATCTGTTTTAGTGGCTGAATAGTATTCCATGGTGTACATATACCACAGCTTGTTAATCCATTCCTGGATTGGTGGGCATTTAGGTTGTTTTCACAACTTGTCTGTTATAAATTGAGCTGCATAAACAGTCCAGCGTAAATGTCCTTTTGATAAGATGATTTTTTTTTCCTTCTGGGTAGATGCCCAGTAATGGGATTGCAGGATCAAATGGGAGGTCTAGTTTGAGTTCTTTGAGGGTTCTCCATGCTTCCTGCCAAAAAGGTTGTATTAGTTTGCAGTCCCACCAGCAGTGTAAAAGTGTTCCCTTCTCTCCACATCCACGCCAGCGTCTACAGCTTTGAGACTTAGTGATGTGGGCCCTTCTCACTGGGGTTAGATGACATCTCAGGGTGGTTTTGATTTTCATTTTTCTGATAATTAGGGACCATATTTCCTGTCTTTTGTGTTTTTGTCCAGCATGGCATATGAAGATGTTTTTTTCATGTATAAAAATACGAAAAAGCCGATATGTTGTTCGTCCTTGGCGTTGTGCTTTAAGAGCAGGCAAAGAGTCCACGCAACTGTGGCAGCTTATTGCTCATGCGATGCTCATGAATTCATCTGCCAGGTGGAAAATGCAGGGGTGTGACCTGAAATGCTCTCAGGTGACGCCTTGGGTTTTGGAAGGTCATGGCACAGGTAACAATTGACATCCTGTCAGGCTTACAGGCTGTGTGGGGTAACGAGAGCTGAGGGGACAGAAATCGGGTTTGTAGTCACTACAGAAGCTGAAAGCACAGGGTGAAATGTAATAGTTTCCAGGCCTTGGTGAGCACAGGAAGCTGATCCAAGGCGCGGGGGAGCAGGGCACTGAGAAAAAGCATGTGAAGGGACGAGTAACCTTGATTCCTGGCAGGACAGTCTGCTGTTAGCAGAGGGGCCCAAGTGTGGGAATCACCTTCACCTCTGAAGGTCAGTTACAACCAAAGGTTGAACCATCACCGTGTCCTGGACAGCACCCAGAGGTGTAAAGGGGCTATGAGACCCAGGCCTAGTATGAAAGAAAGCTTTAGTCGAAGGGAAAGTGGTAACTCTTATGTCTCCTGGCCCCGTCTCATATGCGTCCAGATCATTAAGTTAGCATTTTCCAAAGTTGGGATCCTACTAATAAAGAGTTCCATTTTTGAAAAGTTGGGGAGACTCTGGATGAATGAACTTAGATGTGCTTCTTTTCTACAGACATTCTCAGAGGCTTAAGTATGGCAGTGTGCACTGATAACCCCCAAAGAGGGGCTTACATTTTCCAAGCTTAGTTGACCGTGGAGTCCTTTCTAGGGGGCAGAACATTGGCAGATCTAGTGTTTCTCAGCAGACACCTTAGGCAGAGTGTAGGTGGTCACTGAAGAGGGAACGGTTTTGGTGGGTTTTGGACGGTTTTGGTGGGTTTAAGGAAGTGCAAGGACCGAAGGGACCATTTCCATTTACTTTCTGTGGATCCCTCAGAAAGAGTAGTGCTGATGTGTGCAGGCATCTATAAGAGGGATGTCCTGGTGTCAACTTTCAGCTTCTGAATCTTCAGAAGACTTGACCTCCTAGCCCTTGGGTTCACCTCAACCCGAGGCTGTCTTGGGTCCCCCACACCTGTAACCGGGTACAGGGTAACTAACCACAGGGAGGAGGTATTATAGGATCATGCAAGGACCTTTAAGTTGCTGCCTCTTCCTAGATTTCTTCCACTTTTGTGGGGCTGAGAGAAATACCCGGAAGGGTTATGGTAAGGATTAGATCAGAGAAGGTATGGCAAGCTGGGTTAGACTCTTGGTCTTTCTAATGTTGTGGAGGACTGTTATAAAGAAACTCTAGGAAATCAGAAAGCTAGGAATAGCTGTGACTGCTCCTGCCCAAGGTGCCTGGCAATCATTCTGGCAGTGAAAATGGTCCCACTGTCCCACTGGGCAATTGGACCTTCCTGTTGCCTCCAAGTAGCATGTGTGAAAGTGGGGAGGAACAGGAAAGAAAAGAAAGGAGGAGGAAAAGAATCACACGCTAACTACCTCTGTACCAGAATAGAAAGAAAGAAAGCTTTTTTAGTTGAAGGGAGAGTGGTAAATCTCCCTGTGTAGCCAGCTAGGATTTGCAGCTCCCGGCAGCTCTGCTCCCCCTCCAGCCTCCCCAGCCCCCTTCTCCCCACTCCCTGGCTCATGACCTACGGTGCCCTGTGGTTTCTGCGCCCTGCCTTTCTGTGGACTTCCGGCTTTAGTCTCACAGCCACTATGCCCACCACTACTTAGTCTCTTGGTGTTATCTTGATTCCAAACAAGACAATCTAATTGGTTCATCAGGTTACTCTGTCTCCCTCAGCAAGGGAGAGCCCACACTGATGTCCTGGGGTACGTTGGGTCCAGTTGGCTCCAGCCAGGGGGGCAGCAGGGCCCTGGCCGTAGCAGGCACTCAGCCTCTCCTGGGCTCTGTTCTGGTGCGGAAGTCGTTAGCGTGTGATTCTTTCCCTCCTCCTCTTTCTTCTCTTTCCCTTTCCTCCCCACTTTTGCACATGCCAATCCATACCCCGGGCTACCTCGATATAGCAGAATACACACAGTACTGCCTTTCTCAAATACAAGCACTAAAAGAAGGCCCAGCCTCAGATATGTAGATTATCCCCGAATACCTCATTTCTGTGTATTTTGCAGGCTGTTTGGATCAGGCAGCGCTGTCATGCTCATTTCTCCTTTTACAGGGATTTCCCAGGAGCTGAGAATCCCATTGTACGAAGGGTTAAATGGCAGCACAATATTCTCTGCTCCTCATTTCCTCCTTCAAAATAGGCCAAAGAATGATGTTGTTAACCATACGGGGTCATGAGTTGGGGGCCTGTACCTGAATACTGACGATTGGTATATAATTGTGGCTAGTCTTAATTTACTTATCTCTAAAATAAAATATGTCATCCGGCCGCCTGCCTCGTCACAGACTTCTGATGGGTGCTTTCATGGTAGTGTCTGTTGAGCTACTTGAATTCATTGGGAGAAAAGAGCAGTATGGACAGGTGCGTTCAGTGTATCTGCAGATGTGTCCCTGGCCCAGTTGTCTTGCTTCCTGCCATTTGGCAGTGTGGGCATTCAGCCTGGATGAGGAAATTCGGTTGGGCTAACCTAAGATTTGCTGACGAGGATGGAGTTGAAAAAGGGATACTCAGTCTTCATCCAGCATTTGTGGAGTGTTGGTTTTTCAGCCAGATAGTTAGCACACCAGGATGGCTACATTCACAGAACATCCATGGAAGGCACCTAGGCAAACCAACAGTCCACCCACAGCCAGAAAGCTTTTCAGAGACAAAGGAAACAACATGCACATGCAAAGAAATCAGAAGCAGTCCAGCACAGCCCTCCCAGGACCTGAGAAATCCTCGTGAAGTAGGCACTCTCACACAGGTATTGATTAAGTAAGGCACAACAACAGACAGCCCAAATTCTTCCTTCTCCCCAAGTTTGTGCGCCTAGCACACTGGGCCTTTTGAGTTAGCACTGTGTACCAGATGCCATAAATATCACATTTGTGTGTGACGGAGCATAAGGGATGCCATTGGAGGCCACGATCCTGGTGACTGGTGCTGGCCTGAAGCTGAGCCTAGGGCTAAAACATCCAAGCGAACTGCAGACCACAGCTTGGCCGGAAACCTCCTCATTATTGCAATTATGTTGCTGTCAAACACTCCACAGGCCGTTGGAGACAGAGTGGAGAATTTGGGGGTCAAGTGTTTTGTTGGTTTGGATTCCTGGGTTTTATTTTTGTGGTATGTCTTTTACTTTGAAGCACACATCATAGGAAAATTTGTAGTAGGAGACTTTCTCTCTCTTTTTAAAATAGCAAACTTAATGGTAGAATAACGGATAAATAAGAGTGTAGGTAAATCCATTGGCCCTGTTTCTCTGAATACGGACATGTTATTACTGTACATTTGTAATAAATAAAAACATCTGGATATGGCGCCTTTTGTTTTCTAGAGTGCTTCCATTTGCAGTATTTATATTGATCGTCATGGCAGACCTTGAAGGCAGGCAGTGTGCCAGAGGGCGTGGAGACTGAGCCCAAAGTGGCAGAGTGGGCAGCGGCTGAGTCTGTTAGTTCCCAGCCTATCATTTTTCTCACCAAACCCCATGCTGCTTCCCAAGCAAAGAGTAAAAACCCGAGGTGTTGACTCAAAGTTTTCATTAAGAAAACTTTAAACTGTTAAATGGGGAGGCAAAACCATCCCAATAAACCTGTAAAATTAGAAGCGATAAAGGCCGTGGGTATGGCGCAGGAAGAGATGGCATAGTGGAAAGGGGGGCAGTTCTTCTCAAGAGTAAACAAAACCTCAAACAGGAACAAACCAACGGCTTGCAAGGCCTCTCTCCTGGATGCAGACTGGGAAGGCACGGGACATGACAACAGTCTCAGAGATCCCACCGACATTTGGAGAGGTCTCATGCCTAGACATTATAGAGAACTAAAATGTGAATTGACATACCTAACAGTAGACACCAACATGTCCAATGGGGAGCTCAAATTCAGGAAAATATGTCCTTATTTTATCCACACACTTGAAGGGGAATCTAAGATAGGAATTTTAGGAAAATAAAAGGAAGCACCAAAAGGATAATTTGGGGGCATTTAATACAAAATCTGGAACAGACATTAAAAATAATTAACAAAGAAGCAAAATGTGGGATAATTTACCTAGATACCTACTAAGAATATTATTCTCTTCAAAACACAGAAGTTGATAATTCTTCCTATGCCTGTGAATAGTCCTGAGAAGGCAGAAAGGCCGCAGGGAAACCCTCCTTTGACCACCGTTCAATTACTACAGGGAAGAGCGGCTTGGTACATGGCTGCAGAGGGGCGGTGACAGCCATCCGGGAGTGTGCAAAGGTGGAGGGAGAGAATGCTGGATGTGATCAGCTACATTCTCTAGAGCTGGGGTCCTCAAACTGCGGCCCGTGGCCCACATGAGGCGGTGTGATTGTATTTGTTCCCGTTTTGTTTTTTTACTTCAAAATAAGATATGTGCGGTGTGTGTAGGAATTTGTTCATAGTTTTTTTTTTTTTTTTAAACTATAGTCTGGCCCTCCAATGGTCTGAGGGACAGTGAACTGGCCCCCTGTTTAAAAAGTTTGAGGACAGCTGCTCCAGAATTTAGAGAAGCAGATTTTTTAAAAATTAAAAAATAAATCCTCTAGAGGCTTAGTGCAGCTGGGAGGGGGGCAGGGAGGAGCTTGAAAAGTTCAGAAAATGAATATTGTGTCATGAAAGCTAGAGTACAAAAGGGGTCGACCCCCTGGGGAAGCTCCCAGGTTAATAAAAGGAAAAAGAAGTGGACGGGTCAAGATTTAGAGCAAATCATGCAATGTTTAACAAAAGAGGGTGAGAAGACAGGGCTGGGCCACTTTGGTTTCTATTGTCTCCATAAAGGGAATGTTCTCTATTTTGGAAAGGGCAGAATGAACACCATCAAGAAGGCTGTGAACCCCGAGCCAGGGGAGAGATATGGGCAGAGAACACCTGCTAAACAAATTTAGATCTTCTCGCCCCCATGAAGAAATCTATAGATAATTTCACATCTGCTTATGGATACTCTTTATCTGTGAAAAAAGCATAAATGGTCAAATGTTGACCAAATTTTTGAAACTGGGAAAAGGTTTCTGATTTCTGAAACTCTAGATCAGTAGGTTTGATGGCTTACCCTCAAAAGACCTTGAATACATGACTAAACAAATTGTCGATGGGCACTTAGGAAAAAAAGGTTTTGGTTCACCAGAAACTCAGAGTGAAGCAGGTGGCACAGCAGAGTGAAAAGAAGATGGGGTGGAAGTTCTGAATCTGAATCTGGGTTCCACTATTTGTGGGCTGGGAGAGATTGGGGAAACCACACTACCTCTCTGCCTCTTTGCTTTCTCATTCTTATGTAAAATTGAGAAAACATTCGCTCCTTGACAATTTTATTGTGAGAATGAAGAGAGATAACTTAAAGTGAAAGCGTCAAGCATGGTATATAATATTCAATAAATGTTTGTTTTTCTTATTTTTGTCTTTCTTTCTTTCTCTCTCTCTTTCTTTCTTTCTTTCTTTCTTTCTTTCTTTCTTTCTTTCTTTCTTTCTTTCTTTCTTTCTTTCTTTCTTTCTTTCCTTTTTTCCTTTCTCCCTCTCTCCCTCCCCCTTTCCTTCCTTTCTCACCCTGGGGTTGAGTGCTCTGATATCACAGCTCACAGCAACCTCAAACTCTTGGGCTCCAGTGATTCTCTTGCCTCAGTCTCACGAATAGCTGGGACTACAGGCGCCCGCCTGACTATAGGCACCCACACCCGGCTATTTTTTAGAGATAGGGTCTTGCTCTTGCTCAGGCTGGTCCCAAACTTAACCTCAAGCAGTCCACCGCCTCAGCCTCCCAGAGTGCTGGGGTAACAGGTGTGATCCCCCATGCCGGGCCCTTTGTTGTGGGTTTTCACTGCATCTTTTCCTGAGTTCTGACTGGGTTTGGGGCTGGAGTCTGTCAGATTTCCTCTGGCTGCAGTCCTGGGCTCCTGTTCCGGCCTCTCTAATTCTCTCCTGTCTCCTCTCTTCACTCTGTTCTCTTATTCTAAGGAGTTTCATACATTTCCTTGCTTTTCAATACTATTTGTTTATCAATGATCCCAAAATTTATTTATTCACTTGGTGAGCTTACAGGAATCTCAGACAATTGTATGCAATTCTGAACTCACCAGCTCTTTCCTTTAAACCTTTTCCTGGCCTTCCCCATCTTGGTAAATATTTGTTTTTAAAAAACAAAGACTTAATAGCAGGAGTGCTAAAAAGCACACACATTCTTGGGTGCCTTGAGCAGAGCTTTAGGGTTCTCTGTGAAGGACGGGGGAATTCCCCTGAACTCTGCGTTGCCCAGGCCATTGCATTCCAGGCTGGGCTACACTCTTTAAACAGGGCATTAACAAGGAGAAGGGTGTGCCTGGGTAAAAGATCTCACTGTCATGCCCGCTGGAGGATAGACAGGCTAGGAGGGCTCTGGGGACTTACCTCCTGGGGACTGGGTGCAGGAATTGGGGATGCTTAAAAATAGCAATCTAGAAGAACTATGATGGCTCCTTTTAAGTATTTGTAAGGGTGAGATTTAGAAGAGAAGTTGATCTGTGCCAGGAGGCCCTGGAGAACAGAACTACCTTCAGTGGGTGGAAGTGACGGGGAGACAGAGAGGTCTAACTTTCTAAAAATCAGCATCACCTGCCAACAACATAGGCTTCGGTCACACTGCAGTTATAACGCAACCCTCTTTAGAAGGCTGCCACAAAAGTCAGTGCAGAGGAGAAAGAGCATTCTTTGGCTGTGTAGATGGACACAGATGGAAGTCCCTGTCGTAGGAAGAATGGGTGGCACCTGGAAGACCTCCTCCGTATACGGAAGCTTCCCATGGGAGGTGGGTGGGGCTTGACCTGTGAAGTTCCTTAGAGTTCCAAATGTGGATGATTCTGGAACTTCAAAACAGAAAGTCAATAGCAAACATTAGTCAACCACCTCAAGCAAATGCAAAAAGCCCCGAGACAGTGGGGCAATGTGGGCTTGGAAGCCGGACAGATCTAAGTTAGAATCTGTATCTGCTGTCTATTGTCTGCCTAGGTCATATTGGGCAAGTTATTTAACCTACCTAAACCCCAATTATTTATATGGTAAAGCACTTATGATGATTAAATAAGGTCATTCATGTAGCATGCTCAGCATGGTTACCAGTACTTAAATAATGCGGACTATTGTTACTAGTATAATTTGTTAATAGTACATCAAATTGGGACTTGCAGTAGGCACTATGATAAAAGCCATGACTTTGGACAGAGTGCCCTAGAGAGATTTAAGGACTGGGTGAGCAGAAGATACCAGAGGCTGTTGTGGGGCAGTCTGGAGCGCCCACAGGGAGGTTCAGTCTGTAGCCCGGGGTGCAGGGAAATGTGCAAGAGACTGTCAGAGGATAGAAAGAGGCAATGCACATAAAGCCTGTAGCAAGGTGCTCGGCCTTCGGGAAGCAGCCAAAGTGTGGGATTGTCAGAGGGGCTGCTAGTTCTGCCCAGCAGTGGCCTTGACCGGGGCCACTTGCACACATGCTGTCTTGACCCTACAGTGTTTTGGCAGCATTGCTCATCATCAGAGGCAAGATACAGCCCAGGTGATGAGAAGGTTGAGAAGCAGACTCAAAGTCAGTAAAAAAAAAAAAAAAAAAAAGATTGCTTCAAATATCACTAATAATAACAGCAATCTTTCCCCAAAGTCTTCTTATTGATGTGTGATTCGCTGTGTAGTGGAATTAAAACCATGTATTTTGAAAGATGATTTCTGTCATTTTCTAAAGACGTTTGCATGAAGGAAGAAATGAGGGGAATGAGCACAGGCTTGCCTGGCAGCAAGCGCACGTCACTCTTCAACACGTTGGTCTGATGGGTCCCCCTGGAATACAAGCACAATCCGAAGTCCCTCGCTGCAACTCTGCTTATAACCCTCATGGTCACAAATAACGAAACCTCAGATATTCAAATATACTTTAAGAAGACAGGGAGAAAACAATCAATGAGGTAAAAGGTACATTTGAGAAAGAAAAAAAGAGAATTACACTAAACATGTAATTACATGGTAAATATACACCTGTCAAAGTGACGGAGACAGACATGTGACAAGAAGAGGATTCTCACTGGCTTAGAAGGACAAAGGGAAGCTTGGCATTGGGGAGTAAAATATTGAAGATAATTTTTAGTTAAAAACTGTTAGTTGTGTGTTTACCCTTTAGAGCAACTGTATTGGGTGTGGGGGTGGGACGTGCTGATTTTCTTTCTGACTGTTAATAGGTTTGAACTTCTCAAGGGTGGGCAATAAGTCTTCCCTGCACTGTTCTGCAGCCTAGTGCCTTGTTGAGCACAGCACAGTACTTAGTTTTGAGTAAATAAAAGCACTACAAATACAAGTGTTCTCTTAAGCTTCCGTTTGAGAAGCAAAGATGTTTGAATAAAAACAAAACAAAAACTTACCCTCCCTTCCCCTACCCCCACCCCCATTTCCTGCAGCAGACTCTACCCTGCTATGAGGGCAGGGTCTACCTTTTACTCAATTCATAGCCCCCAGCACAGTGCTTGGCACAGGAGAGGTCCTCAATAAGTGTTCTCTTTTGAAAGAGTGAAGGTGATGGTAAACTTTTCAGGACAGCTAGTAGTTATAAGATCTGCAGTTAGTAAAATGGAGGAAAATCAAGTCACCAGGCAGGCGTGGCAGCAGCATGGCCACAGGAGACAAGCTAGGATGCCACCCTTGGCTTTTATGTGGCCTGTGTTCAAGTCCTATTCACTTGCTGGTTTTCTTCCTCACATTTCCTCCCATGTTCCCTGGACAGGGCTGTCACTGTCAACAATCTCCTTTTATAGGTGAGCACCCAAGGCTCTGAGTGATTAAATGCCTGGCCCCACCAGGAGGTTGGAGGACATGGTGAGATGATCCTTAAGGGTCCTTTCATTGCTCTGAGATCTCTTAGGCTATTTCTGTGCCTTCTCAGGGCCAAGTAACTGGAAAACAGAGAGGCAGGCATTTGGCACCAGGTGGACTAGGTTTCCTGATGTCTGACTAATTTTTTTAGTTCTTCTCTGGATGATTTGTGTTGTGAAGATGTAAGTTGCATTTATCCAGCTCAAATGAAGCAGAGAGTTTTGTGATGAGATGCTAACACTCTCAGGCAACCTCAAACATCATCCCAAAGAGAAAAAAATCATCTTCTTTTGAATCATGTATTTGGGTGTCAGGATGGACCCAAGGTCACTAAACACAGGCCAGGATTCCATCTTTTGCTTTGGCTGTAGAATCAGAGGCTGGGGCAGTCATGAGCTGTTTGTCAAAGCTCGTTGAGATCCTGAAAACCTTGCCCATCTCTGCTCTGCCTTACAGAGCTCATGGCTCATGAGAAAGAGAAGGATCTGCCCTGGTCACCTGGGTCAACATTTCTGGAATCCAGCTTAAAACTTATAAGTAGAACTTGAGTCATGGTATAAAGTTCCTCCTCCAGGTCAGTTTTCTAATGAGATTTTCACTTTTAACAAAGATGCTCTTTAGCCTCCTTGAGTTTCAAATCTCATTTAAGAGAGGAGAGAGAGCTAAAGAGTCAGAGAGAGAGAGAAAGAGAGAATATGAGAATGAATAAAATAAAAAACAAAACAAACAAAAAAAGGCCCTTAGATAAAAAAGAACTAAGTAGCAAACATCATGTTGGAATCTAAACCTGCAGAATGTTTCTCATTTTGAAAGTGAACTTCATGCATTTGCTTTTTTATACAAGAGTGCTTGTTGCTTCACTCTAAACCCCTCTCCCAATTTTCTAAAGCTTTGTAAGCTAAGATGACTTAGCTTTGTAGCTAGGTCATCTTTTTCCTTCTTTCACTCTCAAATCCAACTTTGCAAGAAAACTTGGAATGCTGAGCTGGCCTCCACCGCCTCTGGTTTGGATGCACCCCTCCCCCTTTTGTGGGAGCTCTTCCCAACTAACACATTCTACCGTGGCAGGGTCGTCCTATGTTAAAGGCGTCTGATACTGTGGCTCCTGGTCCTTCCTTTGGAAGATAGTTCTGCCATGTAATGAGTCAAGCAGATCGTCCATTAGCTCTGTTTTTTAATAAAACATGAATAGCACAGTTTATGGCTTCCACTATTCAAACAGCAGTTGAGCCTAAGAGGAATTATTCATCTTAATGGTTCTAGCACTCATTTCCAAGCAGCCATGCTGCTTTATCAAGCTTTTGCCTGAATTAGAAAATGACTGGACTTGGAAAAAGAGGAGGGCTCAGCAGGAGTAGAATAGGGGTTTCTCAGGATAGTGAGCAGCTGGGAAGTGCATGGAATTTTGTGCTGGTTCCTGGTCCCTGCCGACAGCCCCTCTGTCATCCCAGGACAGAGTCTCCCAGGAAGCAGGGTTGAGGGCTAGTATCCAGCTTCCGAGTGGTAATCAGTATGCATTTGAGGCACAGTGTGCATCTGCTCAGAGAGAAATGTGCCCCGTTTTATCTCAGAGACACACACGCTCATAGGAAAGCTGTGGACCAAAATCTCCCCTTCCCTCTTCACACTGCTATATAAGCATCCTTTTACAAAATGAACTTAAAACATGGGACATCAGTGACCATGATAGGGAAGGGCTAGGGATGGAAAGGATGTACTATGTGACAAGCCGAATGATATGGCTGGCATACAATCACAGTACTATTATCCCCATTTTACAGATGAAGAAACTGAAGTTGAGATTTTTTTACAAGGTTGCACTGCTAATAAGTTAACAAAACCCAGACTCATGCCTACATCTTCCGATTCCAAGTCCCATGTAATATCCATAACATCCTTTGCCACCCAGGTTCACTGAACTAGGACCCTACTGGAGGCAGTATCTAGACCCAGAAGAACAGCTGATGCTGGGACCAAGGCACTCCAGTGTAGGGCTGAGAGCAAGTGTTCACCTGGGGTCAGTGTGAGGCCCTCAATTCATGTTATGAGGTGGCTATCTGCAGGTAGGACAGACCACAAAGCCTTCTAAACACTGAGCATGCCTACCCATGTCTTTCCATCCTCCTTTTTGAATCACTAGAATGATGCATCTGATTTTTTGAGCTGGCCTGGACTATAAGATCAATGCCACATTTAACGTACCAAAGCCTGGAGCAAGCTAAAAATTTTGAGTAAGGAGTTACAACCGCTCAGCTGTTACGTGGGTTCTGTATTAGTGGAAAGTCAGAAGCATGTGGAGATTCCTCATTTTGTTTTTCAGATTGTTGATGGCATTCAAGGAAACGCTAATATCTTTTTACTGTTCCATCGCTATTAATGTCTTTGCCCAGATAAGAATGATTTCAGCAAAAGGGTTTAATTAAATATTGCCTGGTGCCAGATTACCACTCAGAAGGCAATAGTGGGATACATTAAAGGATGAACTTTATTCCCATAGCCAACAGCTGATTAATGTGTTAATTAGGAACCCTGCCCCCTTCCCCCAGTTACCCGAATCTTCTCTTAAGCCCAGCAGAATGTATATATTATGCTCATGTGGGTAACTTCGTGGCATACTTTGGCTTTGACTTTGGACATTTATATAAAAATGAAGGCTCAGTTGCCAACATGAATAGCTTTTTTCTTTCCAGGGGAAATATAAGATGGATAGAGTTATAAGAACCAGAAGTCCTGCCTTTCAGTTTTCTTATATCAGGAGCAAGTGATATTTCTGCTGAGACAGTGTCTTTGGAGTAGTGTAGCAGTGTAGGTTGCCACACATTTATTTCACAGGAAAGGAGTGAATCCATCAGGCCACTGAGCTTCTAAGAACTACCCTGGCGGTCAGCCACCAAAATAGAAATAGTCTAACTGGACTAAAGGAAGTCTTCGTTTTGTTGTTTAGAATTGGACACATCCCAGAAAGGTAAATTTAATCTTGTTGAGGACTGCTGTCACAGGGTTGAATGGAATACATATTTGTTTATCTCTTTTGTGATCTTTTTGCCTTCGTGGTGATACATTATGTATTTGGGATACGAAGCATTTCAGCTGTCTTGCTCAATGGCATTGCACTTGCTGATTGTCCCCAGATTGGCATCGTTAAACAGCTTCGGCCTCTGTCCAGTGTGGAACCCATTAGGGAGAGAAGTAGTAGAGGACAGATTCCAACAGAAACAAAGCTGGGGTGAAATTAGGGGGAAATTACTCCAGAACCCAGTGAGTTAAGCTCTACCCTTCTTAATCTGTACCTTTTAAAATGTCTTAAGGAATTTTGATACTTCTTGGCAGAATGAGGAAAAAACAATGCCTCAAAAAGTATTATAAAAAATAAAATAAAATTTAAAGCTATCATTGGAAAAAAGAAGGGAAGAATACCTCACAACACCACAATTCGGAAAACCACAGTTTGTGAGTCATATGCTGTGTGTTTCACGGATATGCAAATGTTATTTTATTAAAGAGAGAGAGATACAGTATATATTTTCACCTAACTACCACATCTTAAGTAATCAGTTCAGGCTCTTATGATGAAATCTTTAATTACTGGAAGTATGTCATTAGTTAGATGCAGAATGAATGATGGTACTGTGTTTTATTGCCTCAAACGATATAGCCATTTGTGCCATAAATTCTTTGACCTCATCTTAAATGATGAGTCCTATAAGATAGACTTGATTCATTATTTCTTAAGTGACATTTTTTTCCTCTGATAATTTTTTGCTTCAACAGAAAGATTGCTTTTCTGTATTTTGAGATCAGTGTTCTGAATTGAAACGTATTAAGGTAAGGACACAAACACTCTCATATTACCCAAAATAAGATAGTCATAAACACTACACACTACTACTTAAACACTGCAGTGTTGCAGAAAAATAAAAAAGCTAACATGAGGCCTGTGCTTAACAGAGAAGTTTGATGAGATAGGATTTTTCTTCTAACTTTCATGTCTGTAATTCTTTTTATGTGGAAATGATAAAACATAGTAGAAAATTCTCATCTGATAATTGAGATAAATGTATGAGCATTCCGTATTCATCAATGAATTATTGACAGTAAAGAAGATGAAGAAGATCTTTTAAATTATATTTAGATTTTTTTTTATTCCATTCGAAAATATTTATTTGGCTTGAGGAAACAGGAATCCTCTGGAGGCAAATAATTCAATCTGGCAATTTAAAAAACCAATTAAGGATTTCAGAAAACTCTTCCCCCTTATGGTTAAAAAATAAGATCCAAAGGAAATATGCCAGGAAATTTGGTATATTAATTCGTTTAATTCATTGGTTATATTTTTTAGTAAATGATTAAAAGAGTATTTTTGATCCCTCACTTCAAGCTTATAAATTATACACTTTAGGCTTTCTATGGATGCCTAGTATTGAAAGAAAAGCAGGTGGTTTTCTTTCATAATGAAACTTAAACGCCACATTATTTCATATTAATTTTATTAGAATGATCAGGTTTAAAAAAAATCATACTTTACCATGTTTTTACTGCTAGTTCACTTAACCTTTTTCTAGAGGAGAATTTGGAAGGTTCAATAGATTCTGTGGGTTCCTTCTTAAGAGAGGCAATTCTGCACTTATTTGTATACTGGGTATCTTAATTAGGACATAAACTTCCCTTAATTCAGGAATGAAACACAGGAATGTATTAGCCTTGAATTTTTTTTTTTTTTACCACTTTAATAACAGAACGGTTTTGATAACTAATTTGAGAGAATTCTCTAATCACCAAAGGTCACTCAGCAATGTTCTCACACTCCTCAAATTCTTGCAAGTACTTTGAAAGGGCCATTTGATGAGACCAAACAAAAAACTCAACGCGTGCCAATAAGTATAAGTTATTCAGTCTCACACCATCGAGTTTATTACCTAGGAAAGTATCAGTGGGGGGGGGAAAGTGAGAAGGAAAAGAGTGGGTTTACACATACAGACCCACATCTGCCAGACGTGTGTTCACCCACAGTCGCATGCTCGTGTGCCACCACTGTTGACAATCAAGGGAAGCTGAGAGTTAGATGAGATGAGGCATCAAATGCCCAGCATATGTTGTTTTTGCATTGTTTATATGACCAATCATTATTAAAATTTATCATCTTTTAATTATATCAGTTTATGATAGTTAAACACACACACACACACACACATCAATGACAGAGCACCAGACACTCTCTTCGACAAAAGCAGGGTTTCATTTAGCACAATATTGGAACCAGGGCTTTGCAGGGGAGAGACTCGGATTCAGTAAACTCACTATTGCACTGTATTTCACAATTCCTTCCTGCTGTTTTATGGCTTGAATGCTACGAAAATGACCAAAAGGGGTTGGGGTAGGGGAGAATAAGAAAAAGAAAAAAGATTGTGTGCGTAAAATTCTGTCAAAAAAAAGTAAGGCACCGAAAGAACTATTGAAAATTTTGACATCTGTTTATCTGTTTATAGCTATGGCAAGATTACTCATATTAATTCTTGTTTAAAATGCCATATGAAGGAAAGACATTTGTGCAAACAAGAGTCATATTTGAATTGTAGATCATGTCTTCACCATCTGTGAGAGCTGATGGTGTTGCAAAATTAATGTGTTAATGAAATCACAATAATTTCTCTAAAGTAATGGGTTCTGAAGCTGAGAATGAGTATTTTTTGAACTTTGATGTCTAGTGACTTCCAATTGGGAAAAGCTCTCAGGCCTTAATTAGTTCTGCAGCCCAACTTTAAAATAAATTTGGTGATGTCTTTCTTTTGCCAGTAGTAGATCTGAAGGGGCGGGGGGGGGGGGGAGCCATAACAACTTTTGGAAAATGTTCTCTGGTGTTTGAAAAGTTGTTAAATAAGACTGCCTGCCAAGAAATGTCACCAAAAATTCTGACTACTGAGAGAGAGTGGGCAAACAGCTCAAAAAATAATTCTAGCTTGCTGCAACATCACAGGTTGGGAATAGCTAAACCTCACACAGGCTTCATAATTAATTCCAAGTTTCTTCTTGGAAGCCACACACAATGATGTTCAGCGCTTTGTGTTATTGGTTAACACAAGCACACTCTTTCCAACTGCATTATCGAACACAGTCAATAGTATAAAGTGACTTTGCATGAGGAGAATTTTTAGGGGTTATGTTTCAAGCCCATTGGACTTCCTGGAGAATCCTTCCCTCCAAAACTATTTAGATTGGCACTTACAATGAGCCTCTTTGACAAGTGAAAAATGTGTAGGCAGGGATATAGACTCCCTTTTCTCATAACTATCTTGAAGTCATGCTTAAGGATGACACAAATTTTTTTTAAAAAATGATGGGTTTTGATAATTGGTATTCTGAAAAATTAATATTTATAAAGCAAACCCATCATTTTACAAACATTCGTCATTTGACCTTTTAGAAGGAAACACTTCAGCCTGTTTGAAAATGGTGATAAAGTTTGAAAGAATTTTTATGTGAAACATGAAACGCCATCTATGCAGGGAAATTATTTATCTTACCTGTTGTGGTTTTTTATTACTGTGTTGTAGGTATGTGACTGGTGTAAGCACATAAGGCACACAAAAGAATACCTGGATTTTGGGGACGGGGAAAGAAGGCTTCAGTTCTGCAGTGCAAAATGTCTCAATCAATACAAAATGGACATTTTCTACAAAGAGACACAGGCCAATCTTCCAGCTGGGCTGTGCAGCACATTACACCCTCCGATGGAAAATAAAGCAGAAGGCACCGGGGTGCAGCTGCTCACTCCAGACTCTTGGAATATCCCACTAACAGATGCTCGGAGGAAGGCCCCCTCCCCGGTGGCTGCAGCTGGCCAAAGCCAGGGCCCTGGCCCGTCGGCGTCCACCACGATCTCTCCATCTGACAGTGCCAACTGCTCTGTCACTAAAATCCCCACGCCAGTGCCCAAGTCCATCCCCATCAGCGAGACTCCAAACATCCCTCCTGTCTCCGTCCAGCCACCTGCTAGCATCGGGCCTCCCCTGGGCGTCCCGCCTCGCAGCCCTCCCATGGTGATGACCAACCGCGGCCCGGTGCCCCTGCCCATCTTCATGGAGCAGCAGATGATGCAGCAGATCCGCCCGCCCTTCATCCGCGGGCCGCCGCACCACGCCTCCAACCCCAACAGTCCCCTGTCCAACCCCATGCTTCCCGGCATCGGGCCCCCTCCCGGCGGCCCCAGGAACCTGGGCCCCACCTCCAGCCCCATGCACCGGCCCATGCTTTCGCCCCACATCCACCCTCCGAGCACCCCCACCATGCCCGGGAACCCTCCGGGCCTGCTGCCCCCGCCGCCCCCGGGCGCCCCCTTGCCCAGCCTCCCCTTCCCGCCGGTGAGCATGATGCCCAACGGCCCGATGCCAGTGCCCCAGATGATGAATTTCGGGCTGCCGTCGCTCGCGCCGCTGGTGCCGCCCCCCACCCTGCTCGTGCCGTACCCGGTGATCGTGCCCCTGCCCGTGCCCATCCCCATCCCCATCCCCATCCCTCACGTCAACGATTCCAAGCCCCCCAATGGGTTCTCCAGTAACGGGGAGAACTTCATTCCCAGCGCCCCTGGCGACTCCTCGGCGGCGGGAGGCAAGCCAGGCGGACACTCCTTGTCCCCCCGGGACTCCAAACAGGGCTCGTCCAAGTCCGCGGACTCGCCGCCCGGCTGCTCCGGCCAGGCCCTGAGCCTGGCGCCCGCACCTGCGCCCGCGCCCGCGGAGCACGGCCGCAGCGAGGTGGTGGACCTGACGCGGCGCGCCGGCAGCCCCCCGGGCGGCCCGCTCGGCTTCCCCGGGGTGCTGCAGGGCCCGCAGGACGGCGTCATCGACCTGACCGTGGGCCACCGGGCCCGGCTGCACAACGTGATCCACCGCGCGCTGCACGCGCACGTGAAGGCGGAGCGCGAGCCGGGCGCCGCGGAGCGCAGGACCTGCGGCGGCTGCAGGGACGGCCACTGCAGCCCGCCCGCCGCCGGGGACCCGGGCCCGGGCGCCCCGGCCGGCCCCGAGGCCGCCGCGGCCTGTAATGTCATCGTGAACGGCACGCGCGGCGCCACGGCCGAGGGCGCCAAGAGCTCGGAGCCGCCGCCTGAGCAGCAGCCGCCGCCGCCGCCGCCCGCGCCCCCCAAGAAGCTGCTGTCGTCCGAGGAGCCAGCGGTGAGCGAGCTGGAGTCGGTCAAGGAAAACAACTGTGCTTCCAACTGCCACCTGGACGGGGAGGCGGCCAAAAAGCTGATGGGCGAGGAGGCCCTGGCGGGGGGCGACAAGTCAGACCCGAACCTTAATAACCCGGCGGACGAGGACCACGCCTATGCTCTGCGGATGCTGCCCAAGACCGGCTGCGTGATCCAGCCTGTGCCAAAACCCGCCGAGAAGGCTGCCATGGCGCCGTGCGTCATCTCCTCGCCCCTGCTCAGCGCCGGGCCCGAAGACCTGGAGCCGCCGCTCAAAAGGAGGTGCCTCCGAATTAGAAATCAGAATAAGTAAAAGGTTTGTATGTCCACTTGGGCGCTCCCGCACCATGGCCAGTGCCCCTAACCTTGCTTCCTACCAGGGCAGAGGCAAGAGTTGTGTTAGTAATCGTGGTTTTTCCTGACAAGTTTTACAGTGCACCTTGTGTGGTCTCGTACTGGCAACATCTGATCCAACAACTAGGACCCTGAGTTTAGTAGCATCATTCTGTTTGCAGCCAAGTAAAGCGGCCACAGCGAGTAAGTGCCACGCCCAGGTCACTCATTGAAGGGTGTCTTGACCCTGTCTTGAAACACTATCTTCTTAACTACACTTTTGTTATCAGGCTCATCTCTAATTCACCTTTTCAGAGAAGAGAAGGATGTGGGGAGGAAGGAGAGATTACTTGGAACTCCTAAATGGCCCATCACGAGGTTGCAGGGAGGTAGTCAAAGGTTCCGTGAGCTGGGCTGCTCCTAGAGACCCACAGACTCAGTAGCAGAATGTCCCATTCACCAAATTTTCTTGATGACTACGGGATTCCATTTGGAAAATGACAACAACAATGAGCTAAATTTTTAACATGCACATGCTACTAAACCCAGGCCACTACACCCCATTTGCCTGGCAAGGTGTTGGAGCAACAGCTCACAGTTGCTGCTCATGGGGTCTCTTCCTGCAGTTTGGCGCCAGCCAGCCTTGCCCAGAGTAGGCCTTGAGCACCACTGACTGGCTTTGCTTTCTCCCCCTTTGGGGGCTCAGCTGGTGGGTTGCTCACCTCTGCAGATGGAGGGAAAAGGGCAGTGTTGCAAAAGTGGGCGATGGTGCATCTCTCTGACCTCATAGGGAGGATTCTCCTGAAAGCCCCCTGAACCACTGGTAGTCAAAAATTTCAGTGAAGGGAAGGAGAACTCGTAGCATGTGTGCTTCCGTACTCAGATGTGGCCTCATCTGCTCCTCCAGTCAGTCCTGGTGGAGGAGGCATCATGTGCATCTTACCAGGAGACAGATGAGGCTTAGAGACCTTGCCCAAGTCCACTCCGGTAAGTGGAGGAACCAGAATGAGGCTTAGAGACCTTGCCCAAGTCCACGCTGGTAAGTGGAGGAACCAGAATGAAGCTTAGAGACCTTGCCCAAGTCCACGCTGGTAAGTGGAGGAACCAGAATGAGGCTTAGAGACCTTGCCCAAGTCCACGCTGATAAGTGGAGGAACCAGAATGAGGCTTAGAGACCTTGCCCAAGTCCACACTGGTAAGTGGAGGAACCATAGTTCAACCCAGTCCTGTTGGACCCAAAGCCCGTGTCCCCAGAGCCTGTGCTCCCCCCCATCCAAGTGTGCGGCAAACAGGCCAAAATCCAGCTGAGTTTATCCACAGCTTATGGAGAGGCAGAGGAGAGACACGGCACTTCCTGTGCACTCCTTTTGGGGGACTGAGGAGAAGCAAATGTGGATATGGAGCTGTGCCTCAAGGCCTGGTGGGGATGCAACTGGGGAGCAGAGGGAGAAGGGAGGCCTCGGGTAGGAGAGGTGGACCTCGTAGGATCACTGATTGCCACATTTGTGCTTGCAGCCTCTCTTCTAAATGTTTTTCAGTGGTGGTTTTTTGGATCTGAACCCATAGGACAGTTATTGTTTTCTTTTTCTGACAAGGAAACCAAGATACAGAAATTAAGTAACTTGGCCACGTCAGCAGAGTTGAGATTCACATCCAGGATATATGCTTCCCAGAGCTACATTTTCTTTAAAGTAGGAGAATAGACTGAATCTTTTCTTTATTACTTTGCTTTCTAAAATTATTTTGTCCACCTCGGTTTTCTTAGAAAAAGTTCCTAAAAACCGGACAAAACCAAAAAAAAATTTTTTTTTAAAGAGGATCCTACTTTCCAACTTCTCTGTCTTCAGTGTTTAATTGTCTTTTTGCAGAAAGAACATTAAACCTACTTTACCAGCCCCTTGTGTCAGGAAGTGTAAGCATGGAGCGTGGCACTTGCTGTGGTGTGTCCAACCTTTTGTCCCTAAGTTGGACTGTTTACAACGGCCCCTAACTTTTAGCCAGAGGTTTACTTGAGAAGCACAGACCAGAGAAAAACTTGTGGGGTGGTACAAGAAGGGTTTCTCAGCCACCAAAGTTTGAGGTTTCCTTTTCCACTGATGGTTTTGCCAGTGCAAGCAGAATACTGGAAAAGAGTTTACCGTTTCTTCCTGATTTTACACCTACACCTTCTGCTGTCTGAAGACAGATGGCCTCAGCCTTCTCCCAGTCACCTCAATTGCAAATGCCCCTGATTTCTTCATGAGAGTAATTTAATCTGGTTGACAAAGCTGTGAGTAATGGGAAGGTGTGTGACAAAAAGTGACAGCCTTCAGACAGTCAGAAAGCATTGGGAATTGCCATTTAAAACACATTCTAATATCACTCATTCAAATGACATTAAAGAGAGGGTGAATGATTTTACTCCTGTCACTGCAGTGAGAAGTGAGTTCATCAAAAACAGTGACAGCAGCCTGTAAGTAGCATAGGACCAAAACAACGTAAGAACATAAAACACATAGCGGCTATTTGGATGATATATGTTTCTGAATAAAGAATCTGGATAGGGTCTTGTATGTGGACCGGAATCATTACTAAAAATATTAACCTGGCTTCAGCCAATTCCAGAAGATGCAGTCATGAAATTGTCCGATACCTCTTGAGATTTGAGAGTTCTTTTTCTGATGAGTTCCCCAAGGAATTACAGCTGTTTTCTAAAGTCAGAGAAATATTCAGGCTTTGTCAGCTACAGAGGGGTGACAAGGCAAGTGATTTAAGGTCGGGGAAGAACCACCTCTCTACCACTAAATCACATTTCCTCTTGCCTCAGTCGCTCCATGTCACCTCACAGCACAGTCTCAACCTGCCATAATTTACTCACATCCTCCGGCCCTTGCTGATTTTCTCTGCACATGTGGTGCTGTTTTTCTTCTGTGCCTTCAGAAACCCAGACCATTCATATGGGTGGGGAAATTGGAAATGCATTCATGAGATAACGGACTATGTGGCTTTTGTGTCCTCATGGTGAACACTGGTGATGAATTAAAGGCAGAGTGGAAAGCATTAAAAACTAAAAGCAAAACCCAGGCTGAGATCTGGTGGGTGAGGTGAGTGAGTTATTTCTCCACGTGTTTGCTGGTGATTCGTTGTATTATTTCTCTTAGAAGAGTCTGCCTGTAACTTCAGTCAGCGTTCGTCATTCTTCTCACTATTTGCCTTTCTCATACTGTATTACTATTTCAAAAAAATCACTTTAAATAGATCACAAGCAGACCAGAGTATCTTAAAATCAGCAATCCAGGTAGCTATAATTGTCTTCAAGGAAGTCATCATATTTTCTAGTTCTTTGCAAATTGTAGGTATTTTTGTTCCGTGTTGAAGTTTTTCTGTTCTTGGTTACCTGGCTTTATGTATTCTTGTTTGTTGATACAATTACAAATTATTTCAATGGACAGATATTTTCCCTAGATGTGGAACTAATTAAATTTAGTTGAAGATTTTAAAAGGTTATAAACTTCTTTTAATCTTCAACTTTTAAGACTCCAAACACCAATTCTGTGTAGCTTCTGTAAGCCAGAAAATAAAATACCCCCAAATAATTAGGAAAACAATGTATAAACATTTTACAAACTATTCTAATCCACAAAGAATTCCATTTATAAATGGAATACTCCCTTCTTTGTCTTTGCCTGGGACCTTGGGGGATAGCTGTTTGTATTTGTATATTTTCTAAATTTCTACAGTTTATACTTGTTTATGGTACATTAGGGAGTTCAGAGTAACCATTTGCAAATGTTTGAAGATACTCAAAAGAAAATATTCCCCCTCCTCAATTTTCCAGGGAAATGACATATTCTCTTTAAGTAAAATAATCAATGGAAAAAATGTGTACTAGGAATAATCCTTTCACCCTTATTTTTTTCATTCTCAAGGAGCAGCAGGTCCATACAATACCCCTCCTTTGTGGCTCCCAGATTTCTTGTGTGTTTCTAAAACTGGAAAGAAAATATGAGTCCACTCCTTGGTCTCAATTCCACCATGCCACTCTAGGATCAGCAGGGGAGTTTGACCTTTTATCTTCTCAGAGAAAGCTGGCGGAGGGCCTGCAGTTTTGGCTTCCTAGGATTTAGTTATTACTCTGGTCATGGGGCCACAATCTCAGAAACAATTGTTTCAAGGGAAGGAGTTCACTTTACTGGGGAAGCCAAAAGGGTGGAGGTGACAAGTGACTTTGGATGAATTTGAATTTAGTTTCCCAGACTGAAAAATTCAAGAAGAAGACTGTTGGAGAAGAGGTTGGGAAGTAAGTTCACATGCTCCAACCACACTTTGGGTGCCTACTTTTAAAGCAAGGAAAAGAAGGAAAGCTGAGAGCGTTAAGGAGAGATGAGTACAAAAGGCATGTGCGGGGATCCTGTGCCAGCCCCGAGCTACCTAACAGTCCAGTACTTGACTATTGGAAATGTGCACTGGTGACAGTCCCCAAGTTAAAGGTGACCCTGTCTATCAGGGTGCAGTTGGCTCGCACAGTTCTAGGGAGCAGTAATTCAAAGAGCCAGGTCTGCATCACGCGCACCTGTGAGTGGGGAGGACCTGGGAGAGGGTTTCTGTGATTATTTCAGACTCGTGAAGTTTTCTGGAATGAATGGTCAAGATTGGCCTTAGACATGGCCCATTCAATGTTGATGGGTCCATGTTAAATTTTATGACAAAGGGCTCCAAAGGAGGGTTTTAATGTGCAAACATCTGACTTTTAAATACTACGTCAATCAGATTATGATGGAGCATGAAATGACATATGTGACCGAGTATTTATTTCTCGCAGTTGTACCCATAACCTTCCATCTTCAGCAGGGCTGGGACGAGGGTGAGGCCAGGGAACTGCACAGGGGCAGATTTTCAAGGGGACTGTCTGGGGGTTGTGCTGATGCACCACTGATCCCGGGTGTGGTCTCCAGACCTGATCCATGGGGCAGCTCCCTAAAGCTGACCTCCTGGTCCTTTGGATGTCTATGGATGGCTTTCAGTGACTCCCCCCCCAAATTTCGTGGAGAGTTTTATGTTCCTGTGCACAGAGGAGGCATTTTCATGGGAAGAGAGGTCCATGGATTTTGGACTCTGCGTCTCTGAAGAATTATCTTACATTATTACCCTGAGTTGAAATTTTTCTTGTTACTCTGAGGAAGGTAAATTTTTGATTTTCCCTTAAAACTTAGAATGGACTTTTTGGCAGTTTTTGCTGTGGACCTACTATTGCAGAGTCACAGGTGCAGCTGCACGACGGAGCACTTGCCTCGGTTAGAGAGCCTTAGTGAGGCCAGGCAGAAGGTTAGAGACTTTGCTTCAAGCTACTCATTCTGCCTATGGGTACCGCAAAGGCCTATGGGCAAAGAAGAAAAAAGGGAAACAGGAGGATAAACTAGCTAGGGACTTGCTTAGCTTTTGGACTTTCAGAGTTCATATAGTGAAACACTGTCCTTCTGTGGGAAGACCTTCTACCTTACCACTGAGACCAAGAAAGAATGGCTGATGTCAGAGAAGTGGGCCCATCAGTGAGCACCAGGGCATTGAAGTGGCAGCATCTGGGGCCACCACCATCCCCCAAGCTCCCTGGTATGTTTCTTTACCTGGAGAGGGTATGCTTGGAAAGGGGAAAGCATTAGACCTGCTGGTGACACGCAAGCACCCCGACTGGTTCCCAGTGAATCACTCCCTCGACGGCCCGAGCAGCTGCCCGACATCATGGCTCAATCATTTACACCTGCCACGGTGCAGACACGGTGCTGTGGACAGGCAGACACGTGTGAGGGCCAAGAGGCACTACAGCATAGAATGCTTACCTCATGTTGTGGAACGCTTACCTCTAGCCCAACACCCTGCCTTTCCCACACTTTCTTGACTAAGACATCGTGCCAAGGGGACAGGGGTGGCCATTCTCTTTTCTTTCACCGTGTCCTGCGCAGAATTCATTATTTCCTATCCTTCACTTGCCATTTGAAGTGCATGAGATTTTACATGTGGATGGATGTTAAGGTGTATGTAAACTTTTTCTTAATGCCTCAAAAGGCCTAAAAAGAGTTCATTCAGAGGAAGAAATAAATTAGCTTAAAAATTAAACAATTTTGCACTGGTATCGTGTACTGGGACCCATTCTAAGAAACGGAGTAAATGTCATCTCAGACGCCAGCTCTAAATACTGACAGTGCAACACCCTTCTCTGAAGTTGTGGATTTTCACAGCATTCTGCTGAAGAAGAAGTTAGGGGGTGGCCATCAACGAGGAGGTGAAAAACACACACAGACACACACACACATGTCATTACAAGGATCATTTAGAAGATTATTGTGAAAATGATTGGAGCAAAAGCAAATGACAGTAAGGACAAAAACTTGTAATTAGTCACTACTGCTTTAAAACAAAAGTTCCTGAATGCACTAAGTATTCTTAAATTGGAAACCAGTCAAGTTACCCCTGATATCCCTTAACTCTGCTACTCCTAAGACTGAATTATGATCATCAGCAAAACACACTCGTGATTTTACCACGTCGTCCAAATGCACAACCCCAGACAGGAGCCCAAGAGCAGAATTGCTTCTCCAGGGAGCAGAGAGAGCAAAGCTTCCCTAGCTCCCCAGCCTAATCCCCATCCAGATACTTGGCTGTGCCCAGCTCTGGTTATCTCATCATGTTCCCCTCTGAACCTCTGGGTTGTCTTTCTTTGATAAAGCAAGCTGTGGGTTTTGTTGGGTAAAAAGGGAAGTAAGAATGTGGCTGCTAGTATAAAGAACAAAAGAGAGAAACATACTCTATAGGCTCATTTGATATGAAACATTGAAAGTCCAAAAAAAATGCAATTAAAAAGTATATTATCCCTCATTTGCATGCCTTCTTTCCCCAGACGTGTTTTTGGTATTGAAAATGAATGGTATTCCCATACAGCATGTGTCTCAATTTGTAATGATACCCTCCTTGCAGCTGGCTTAGTTGTCCAAGTGTTTCCAAAATGTTACTGTCTTAAATTTGAGCCACGCTACAATAACAAATTATCTAGAAGCAAAGTGGCTAAACTGCATTTGGTGAGAGAGGGGGAAACCTTATATTCCACCCTTCAACTCTTGTTTTGGAAATTCGGACCGTAACATGATCTTTTTCTAAAGAACTCTACACATGCACACTTTAAAAATTGTGCAGATTGGGTGTTGTGGGAGCAAGAATGATCAGGTTTAAGTTTCTCTGTGAAGTTCTGCATCCCATCAACAAGCCCTTTTGATATTTTAAACCCGTATTTAGAGTAATTTCAAGATATTTGGAGCACATGTGGTTAAATGTAAAACTTTGTCATTATGATTTGTTAGATGCTTATACTTTAAATATTTATAAGCCATTTTTAAGTGCTTTACCCCAAAGCCTTCCCCCACCAGAATACTGTAATCGGGTGGTATCTGAGCATCATTATGAAGATGCGGGGTGAAATCACTGCAGCATGCATGAATAGTTTGCTTGCTTTTCTGGTTTTAATTCAAGTGTCATTTTTAGCAAATTCAGCTTATTTTAAAAAATATATTAAAAAGTCATAAACAGGGCTGGTTTGTCTGTGATTAAAAAAAAATTCCTCAGTACTCAAAAGGTAAAGAAAGTGTTCTAATTTGAACTGTGTTGAGACCTATTTCTTTTTCTTATTCTAAAAGTAATTAGTAAAATTTCCCATTAAGTGTTGGATCTCAGTCTGTGTTTACATGAAGTTAAGTGTCATATTGTTCCTCTGAAATGCACTAGAGACAATTTATTAGGGTTAGATTGACTTCTTTACTGTTTTCCTGCAGCCATCTTGGAAGCTAAGACCTAGGACTCTGCCTTTATTGTAGGTAGCCTGTTTGAACGCCTGATATAAAAAGAGGAGGGGGGGGACATTTTTCAAACAGAATCCATTTAAGATTTGGCGGTTATAAATTTTAAACTGATCACAGGCCCCTAGGGCTCACCTCTTTTATGGCTGGCAAAATACAACTTTCTGGTAAGAGTGGGGGGGGGGGGAAGAAGGCTTTAAAAGGCTCGTAAACTTGCTTGGACATCTAATAGCTCTTACCAAACAGCATTTTCATGAGTTAAGTGTAAATGAGTCAGAAACATATAGATTGAATTTCTTTTAAAATACACATGGGTTTAAAAATTAAGGCCAAAGTGCTTGGCAAAATAAGTTTTGGTTCTAGCCAAACCCCAAATGTTTGAAAAAAATAGTTCTAGGATTTGCCAAACCAAAAATACACCCAGGTCCCTCCCTGCTTTCTATTTAATATGATGGCATCATAAACATGGGACTTAATGTGTATTTTCATGTCCCACAAGGTTTGAGCAACATAAATCTCAAGTACTATTATAAAAGCATGAAAAGTTTTTGGTGGAAAAACAGTATAACCCCACAGATGAAGACGAGGGTCGCTGGTTCAGTCTTTGAGTCCTGATTTTGATCAGCTTTTCCTGTGTCTCAGGGGTATGTGTGGATGTGGGTGTGGCCTAAGCACAGGAATAATAAATTTTTGAAAAATCCTACCTTCAGATTTTATAAATCCCTAATTTATACTTAATGCATATGTTGAAATCTACAAAATTTATTAACTCCTAATCTTATCCCAACAGAGGGAGGCAGTTCTCTTTTGCTTATTTATTGGTCAAAGCTACCCCTCATTTATTTCCCTAGAAGGTAAAACATACTCCTGTTGCAGTCACCATATCTAACACTGACTTTGCTCAGATCACTGTGCTATTAAGAGACAGAAAAGAGAGAGAAGGAGAAGACAAAAAGCGGGGCAGGGTAGGGTAGGAGTCTTTGACTTGAGAGACCGGAGCGAGCCAAGGTCACTTTTGTGAGCAACACGTAGAGCCTGCAAACTGATGTGACACTGGGGACAGCAGGTCTCAGCAAGGCCCGGTGCGGGTTCCGGTCACCAAGTGCCCACACACATACTTGTTGAGCTAATGAATGAGAAGCATCTTCATGGAGGAAAAGCGTGGGGAGTTGCCTTGAGAGCCTCCGAGAAGATGCATTCAGAGTTCGGTTCTGCGCCTTGGGAGGGCCGTGAGCCGGCAGTCAGGATGTCAGGGGCCTACATGCAGAAGATGGGGAGCTGTGTCAGGGATGACCTTCTGTTCACTTGACTGGAGCAAAGAACTTAAAGGTGAGGAGGTGAGGCTGCAGGGGAGTGAGGAATTTGTACTTGATCACTGTGAGAAAAGTTACTCAAGCAGCTGTTCATAGAGGGAAAGACTAGCATTGCCAGCCTTCTGACCACAGACTCCATTACCAGCAGTGGGTTCTAGACATTGTAGCGTGTTGTCACTGGAGTGTGAGAGGCATGGGCTGTCACTAAAAGTCTGTAAAGTCACAGTAAAGTGAGAGGAAAAACCTCTTAGGCCACAGTGGGCCCATGGAGAGGTCAGAGTGCACGGTAGAAGTAAACCTCACAATGAACAGACCATTCCAAAGTCCAGTGAAAGAGGATGCTGGCCAGCCTCCAGTGACCATGGAAACAGGACGTCCCCTCTTCTGACCATCCAGCAGCTCTGCGTCTTTGGGCAGTTGGAGAAGGGCCGGTGCAGGCCGCTGCCTCTCGGGCACTCAGGCAAGCAGAGCTTTGCGAGCCCAGACCTCACCAGTGGGCTGCAGAGATGTCAAGGCTCTGTTCTTGGACTGAAGAGCAGCAGGAAGCCCTGGGCGACTTGCTCTGGATTCCTCAGGCACCTACCGGGATTATATCAGAATCAGAGCCTCTAGGGCAGTGATTTTCAACTGCTGTGCCGTGGCAGACTGGGGTGCCACAAGACGATCTTAGGTGTGCCGCAAATAATTTTAAAGACCATTGATTAAGTTACTTTCAAAAGAAGTTCAAAGCACAGTAAGTATATTCTAGCTTTTACTCTTTTTTATTTTTTTAATCAACATAATTTAAATGTACCGTGGAGGTTTAACTATCGCTTCAAGTGTGTTATGGGATAAAAAAGTTGAACAACAGTGCTCTAAGGCCCGTAGCCCCTGTTCAGGGAGCCTGAAAGACACCCGGAGATGTCTTCTTATCTCTTCTGACTTCCCAGGCTGTAAACCTCTAGCTTCTGTGAGTGGCGCCAGGAGAGGGCTCCCAGGAGTGAGGGAAGGCAGCAGTGTGGTTTAGTGGAAAAGGACACCTGCTTTGGTGTTGGGCTGGGCTGGCTTCATGTCCCCACCAAGCCACTTACTAGGTGAGGAGAAGGGGACTTAACCTCTCTGAGCCATAGTCTTTGTGTCTGAGTACTGGGAGACAGGCGCAGAAAGTGGGAAAGTGTGGCTCACTGGGTGCTCGAGCCCTCGCAGTTACCATCCTGCTAGAAAGGCTGCATTGCCTGGCAGAAGATCTTGGGCCTGGAGTGAGACCTGGGTTTGAAAACTGGCTGTGTCGCTCGTAGCTGTGAGGATTTGGATACGGTTTATTCCCTCCCTGCATTCTCTGCATTTTCTCATTAAATAATTACAACAGCTAATATTTATTTAGCACTTTCTACATGTAGGCAGGGCTCCAAATGCTACAAACCAACAATGCTGTGGGATGGCCTCATTAAGCCCATTTTACAGATGAAGAGACTGAGGCACGGTAGATGGCAGTGTTGGGGTTTGACTGACATCTTGTCTCCAGAGTCTCCAGGTACGTCTGACATATAGAAATTATAGATAATAGTTCTGCTCCACAGAGTTATCAGCTCCAGTGTTATTTACATAAATTAAAATGCCCAGGAGCTACCTGGCTCATAGTAGATGCCTATTATAAGAATTGTCACTGGAGCCCGTGCAGCCCAGCACTTCTTCCCTCTGATGTATAATGGAAAATAATGAAACACTTCCACGTTGTCGACCTCAGAGGTTAGGAAAACCATTCCAGAAATTCTCATAAGATCTCTGGTTCCTCTTTTACAAGTAGAGGCTGTGACAAAAAGAGCGAATGTTCAAGGTCACAGAGTGGTGCAGCCAGAATCAGAACCTGAGTCCTCATCTGCCTTCCTCTCAGTGGGACATGGGATCCGACTGTGGCCGCTTGAGTTACATGTCCTGCGCCAAGGACCAGAGTCATATTTTTGCCACCCACTGCATGGCTTCCTCACATTAGGCAGCTGATTTCAGACAGAAAATAGGTCACACCTGAACATCTGGAGTGGACAGGCTAAAGGGCTGCAGAAAAGCAATTATTAACCACGTTCCTCATCTCTGCTATTCAGGGGAGAAACCTGTAGTTTCACAATGGAGTTTTCACTAATGTGAAGCTTTTTCTCAAATGGACTAGTGGTGAAGAATAAATAAAGTAGGAAAGAAGGCTTTTCCAGATTTCAGCTAAAAATCTTAAAATCTGCTATCGACCCACAGGTCGTAGCTGCTTGTCACGTGAAACCACTTTTTTCTCTGTGCTCTTTCTTTTTCGTCTAGCATGTCTTGTGTTCTTGTAACATAGAACAGTAACAAATGTGATCTTAATGCAATAAGCATCTGTTGTTGTTTTTCGTTGTTTGTTGTTGTTGTTGTTTTGTCCAAGGCAGAGTTTTTAGAAGGCAGCTGTCTTGAGAGACAGTGCGGTAGAAATCAGAAGAACATGACCCTGGCACTTTCATGACCCCCTGGGTGAGTCACTCCCTCTAGGACTTAGCATCTGCCACTGTACCTGGGACATGGTAATACCTGCTCCTGTAGTCACAAAAGGGAAGGGAAGAGCTGCCAGCCAGGGACCTGCTGAGTCACATGAACTGACATCAGTTTATGTACTGGATGGGATTTGAATGAAAATGCCCCCCCCCCTTTATTAAATAGATTCTCAGAGTTCTTGTTTGCAAAGCAAGGGAGCTAGACTGTGTATGTCTCTGAGGCAGCTTATGGCTCTGACATTGTGACCTGTATCACAGGGTAGGAAGAGAGAAGAACGTGGACTAGGGATCAGCCCTCCCTGGGTGGGGGCTGGATTTTGGGGTCCTTTACACTGGACTTCATTCAGCTTTGTCCCTTTTTATCTGGTGACCTTGAACAAGTAAGTTTCCCTTCGTGGCAAAGTTCTTCATTTGTAAAATGGAGACAATCATAAATATTTCCGTAGCATTATTGTTTCTATGAAATAAGTGTAGGAGTGAAATAAACATATAAAACATGTTTGCTTTCAAACAAAATAAGTATGTAGAAATACCTAGCAGGAGGTAGGGTTCTAGGATCTCCTTCAAAGTCTCCTGCAGAACATTAACTATATCATGTGACTTTTCTTTATTCTATTTTTCTTTAAAGGAATGAACAGAGCCACCTGCTTTAGTAACTGTATAAACCAAAGTACAGGAAATGTCACGAAACCCTCTGTGCTTTTAGAAAAGTGCCAGAGACAGTTTGCTTAAACTCCCAGGCTCCAGAAAGAACTTGAGGTAAAGGGTGTCGGTTGTCCAGGTGAAGATAAGGACTGTGCAAGTACACAAGAGGGGGTGCCATGGTCCAGGGTTCTTTGTCCCTCAGGAACTTTAGAGGTCAGTAAGAAATAGCAATGACCACTTTTAAGAATGAACAGGCCCAGCTAAGCAAAGAAAAATGACATTTTCATTTGTAAAACAAAGATGGAGTTTTTTCCAACAGGCGGTCTTAGTTGCGATTCTTATTGATTAAAGAGTAAAGCAAAAGTTATAGCTAGAGGAGAAAGTTATAAAAAAAATAAAAAACAAAGCTTTACAATTGGTTTAAAAATATTTCAATAGGGGCAGCACCTGTGGCTCAAAGGAGGAGGGCACTGGCCCCATATGCCGGAGATGGTGGGTTCAAACCCAAACCTGGCCAAAAACTGCAAAAAAAAAAAAAAAAAAAAATTTAATATACGTTAATCTTAGCTTATCAGAGTCACAGGATAGGAGCATCATGGTGATAAAGTTGAGATTTAGACCAGAGCCTACCACTGACTGAGCTGAGTTGAAACTCACCCTTAGGCCCCCCCCCCCATACACTTCCCTTTATCAGGGGTTACATCCCTTCACATTCATATTAAAAAGGAGAAGGGATGTTTTTCAGTTATAGGTATGTATAATTTTATTGTGCTTCATGAATATTGCATTTTCACGAATTAAAGGTTGTGGTGACCCTGAGTCCAGCGAGTCTATCAGTATCATTTTTCCAACAGCATGTGCTCACTTTCATGTCAGATTTTGAAGAATGAAACATGAAGTGTGTCATATTTTGGGAATTCTCACAATACTTCCAACATTTTTATTATTATTATCTGTGTTATGGTGATCTGTGCTGGTGATCTTTGATGTTACTATTGTCATCGTCTGGGGACACCAGGAACCGTGCCCATGTGAGGCGGTGAACTTGATGCACATTGTGTGTGCTCTGACTGCTCTGCTAATAGGCCATTCCTCCCCTCTCCCCCAGCCCCCATCTCTCTCCTCCTCAGGCCTCCCTATTCCCCGAGACACACTAATACTGCAATTAGACCAGTTAATAGCCCTACAATGGCCTCTAAGTGTTCACATGAAAGGAAGAGTCACACATCTCTCTTTTTCAATCAAAGCCTAGAAATGGTTAAACCTCCTAAACCAGACAAGTTGTGAATGCGAAGGAAAAGTTTTTGAGGGAAATTAAAAGTGCTAATCTAGAAGACACACAAATGAGAAGAAAACAAAACAGCTTTATTACTGATGTAGAGGAAGTTTGGTCTGGATAGAAGATTGGACCAGCCACAGCATTCCCTTAAAAGTTTATCCAGAGAAAGGCCCTAACTGTCTTCAATGCTGTGAAGGCTGAATGAGGGTGAGGAAGCTACAGAAGAAAAATTTGAAACTAGAGGTTGCTTCCTGGGGTTTAAGGAAAGAAGCCTTAGAAGTGGAAGGTGAAGCAGCAGGTGCTGGTGGAGAAGCTGCCGCGAGTTATCCAGAAGAAGATGCCATTCTGGACTTTCATAGCAAGAGAGGAGAAGTCAGTGCCCGACTCAACGCCGGTTGAACTCTTGTTAGGAGCTAACACAGCTGGTGACTTGAAGTTGGATCCAAGGCTCACGTACCAGTCCAAAAATCCTAGGGCCCTTGAGAATTACCCTAAATCTGCTGTCTGTGCTCTGTAAGTCGAACAACAAGGCTGGATGACAGAACATCTGTTTATACAACATAGTTTACTGAATATTTTAATCCCACAGTTGAAATTCACTGCTCAGGAAAAGAAGAAGAAAAAAAAAAAAAGAGTCCTTTTAGAAGATTACTGTTCATTGACAATGCACCTGGTTACCCAAGATATCTGATGAGGTGAACAAGATTATAGGTGTTTTCATGCCTGCTAAAATCTACTTTGCAGCCCATGGATTAAGGAGTAATTTCAACTATCAAGGCTTACTAAGAAGTAATGTTTTGTAGGGCTTTTTCCACAGATAGTGATTTCTCTGATGGATCTAAGCAAAGTAAATTGAAAACTTTCTGGAAAGGACTGTTTCTAGAAAGAGCTAAGAACATTCGTGATTCATGGGAGAAGGTCAAATATTCTACCCCTCATGAATGACCGAATGGTTCAAGACCTCAGTGGAGGGAGTAAATGCAGCTGTGGTGGGCAGGAGACCCAGAAGAGGAGCTTGATGATAGTATTGAGTTGCTACAATCTCATGATCAAACCTGAACGGATAAAGAGCTGCTTCTTAAGCAGGAGCAAAGAAAGTAGTTTCTTGAGATAGAGCCTATTGCTGGGTAAGATGCTGGGAACATTGTTGAAAGGATAATGAAGGATTTAGAATATTATTTAAATTCAGTTGATAAGATAGCAGCAGGTTTGAGAGCATTGACTCCAATTTTGAAAGAAGTTCTGCCATGGGTAGCTATCAAGCAGCATCATATGCTAGAGAGAAATCTTTCATGAAAAAGAGTCAATCAGTGCAGCAAACTTCATGATTGTCTTATTTTAAGAACTTGCCACAGCCACCTCCTCCTTCGGCAACCACCACCCTGATTAGTGGGCAGCCATCAGCATTCAGGCCAGACTGTCCACTAGCAAAGAGATCATAACTTGCTGGAGGCCCAGATGATCATTAGCATTTTCGGCAATAGAGTAGTGTTTTAATGAAGGTATATATGTCACTTTTTAAGACACACTGCTGTTGCACACTCAACTATAGTGTAGTATAAACATGACTTTATATGCACTGGGAAAACAGAACATTTATTTGACTTGCTTTATTCATATTCATTGCAATATTCATTTTGTTGCAGTGCCCTGAAACCAAACCTGCAGTCTCTCTGAGGTTATGCACATATTTTCAACAATTAATGAGCTGTAAGGAAAGGCATGCCATCCGCTTCAAAAATGAAAACAGTTTCTATCCTGGTGAAGTCACTCCAAAACTCTTTATGAAGCGACTGTGATGGGGAGGGAAGGAAGCACTTTTTGGCACAACTTCGCCAAGCTGCAGCCTTCCAGGGATGGGCTTGGAGCAGCGACCACTATCTGGCATCACACTCAGGGTTTATCAGCTGGCGCAGGCGGCTCTGTTCATTGACCACAGAGCTCTACCCTTGTGAGTGTCCCAGAATAGCTGCGGCTACCTGAGAGCAATCCAGTCCTCAGGGACTCGTTATTGTCCCAGATAAACAGCGTTGCCACAGCCAGCACGTAATGGCTGTATTTAACTGTGATGAGTGATGGGCAGACGTGCCCGAGTGAGTCGATCACTGCTAGGGCCTGGGTAATTGGACAAAGGCAAGCTGGCTGGAAGCAGGTATTTCTTGCACATCATAGAGTTGATGCCACAGGGTTTTAGTCTCCTGGGAATAAATATGACAGACACGGGGAGTGTGTGTTTTCTAAATGAGTAAGACAGGATAGACCTACTGGATTTTGATTATGCTACTTACAAAGGTATTAAGGAAGGAAAGAAGAAGAAAAGTTTGAAAAATGGGTTAGAGTCATTGAGCCAGGCTTCCTGGTAGAGGGGGGATGTCACACCATGGAAAGGCTAGTTTGGAAATACTAAAGTGTAGAATGAGACAGACGTTTTTCTCTGGATAGATGTTTACTCTGGGGAATGGTTGCCTGGAAATTTTATGAAATGAAATCAGTATAAGTCTTAGGCTTGTAAAGGTCAAAGAAGTAAAGGTGAGGCTGGCCATATTTTGACAGAATCAACATTGAAAGGGTGTATTAGTATTCAGGCACATATTTGTACTCTATAATTGGAAATTTCTGTGTGACAAGTGATGATGAGTAACTAAATCACATTCTTAGCAATGCTTCCCTGATGATAGAGAAAGGTGACTTACCGGGGGGACAGGGACTCTTCCAGTGCATGTGGAGTGTGGTTATGATTCCAAGAAGGAGAATGTTTCATTCCTCTGGCCAAAAGGGGCAGGCAAGCCTGGAATTCTGAAGATACCTGGCCAAACATTCCTGCTGGAGGCCGTGCAGTGTGGCGCTGGCCACCATCCATGGTATAAGAGAAGGGCTTCTTTGGGTGTCATCGTGCCAAATCAGTGCTCCATGCAACAGGGGTGCCTTTTCCTGGCTTCAGACAAGACTTCAATTCAGAGGTAAACCCAAGTGTGAGGCCCAAGTACAGCCACTTCCCTGGATGCCCCTGCTTTGAGGGGTGCTCCAGAAATCTTTGCCATGGACGGGTGTGTGTGTGTGTGTGAGAGAGAGAGATTAATATTAATAGGAGACTCATTCTGAAATTTTGAACTTCAGAGTCCAGAAATTAGTAGGCTTCCTTACATACTGGTAACAGACTAGCATCCTCAAGTTTGTAATTCTACACATTGTATACTGGAGTTTGTCCAAAGATCCCACAATCACAGCCTGTGAGAGATGGAAAAAGAGATAGAAAATCTTACTCAGGCCCCTGTTTCCTGGAGGAAGGATCAAGTGGGTGGGGAGGGGTGATTAAGGAACCGGTCCAGGCTCAGCGCCTGTAGCTGAGCAGCTTGGGCACCAGCCTCACACATCAGAGCTGGTAGGTTCGAATCCAGCTTGGGCCTGCCAAATAATAATGACAACTACAACCAAAAAATTACAAACAGCCGGGTGTTGTGGTGGGCTCCTGTAGTCCCAGCTAGTTGGGAGGCTGAGGCAAGAGAATCACATAAGCTGGAGAGTTTGAGATTGCTGTGAGCTGTGATGCCACAGCACTCTATTGAGGGTGACAAAGTGACACTCTGTCTCAAAAAAAAAAAAAAAAAGGAACAGGTCCAAGGTCACACTGCTAGTCAGAAGCACGCTAGTATACCTCGAGTTTCTGCCTCACTTACTATAGTAACTTCCCCTTTGCAATGATCAAAAAATGTGGACAGATAGGACGGATCTCCTGTAATATCCCTGTGCATGACAAAGGCAAAATAAGACCTAGAGAAAGTTTCTGGAACCTCCTGCCGTGATCATCTTCTAAAAATCCAAGCCCACTTCCTCCCCATTCTGTTGAGTTTCTTACCTTGAAGCCCAAGCTTGGTTCTTCATTTTCATTGATTCCAGAGTCTATTCCTGTGTCTCCAACAAGGAGACTGCCCCGAACCAGTCAGAGCGAGCAGAACAGATGAGGATGACCTCGGTACCACCCCCCTCAAATGTTATCAGCAGACAGGGACTTGTACCGCCACCATCTGGCATTTACGAGTGTCCCAGACACGGCAAGGATGTGGTGAGAGGGACGGAAACAGCACAAATTGTCTACTTTACCATTCTCTTAAAATAAGCGTGGTGTGAGCAGGCTTTCAGAGCGGCAGGAATGGGGGTGCGAAAAATAGAGTGCGGTGCAGCTGCACCCTTTAGAACTTTGCGGGAAAACACATATTATTTACCAGACAATAATAGATACCAGAGAATAATGATGATTATTATAGTGTTTGGGATGGCGAACACTGCAGTTAAGGTTCCAGAATGGCTCTCATTAGAATCCCGTTTTCCCCAGTCTCTTGTGAAAGCCTGGAAATTTTCTTCAAGTGGGCTAAGGCTGTCCATGTTTGGGCTTTGTCCAAAGGTGATTTGAATATAAAGAAACTTATTTGAGAAATATTCCTCTTTTTTTTTTTTTTTTTCTGGTAGTGATTACATTAAAGAAAAAAAGCTACATTCTTGAGAGAGCAGTTGCGGCCTTCTTAAGTAAGCAAGTCAAAATGGTGGTATTTCCCAGTTGCTGGAAGAAAATGTTAAGCACTCTCTCTCTCTCCTTTTAAAGAAAGAATTCAGATGTCCCCTCTGACTACAAGATTTGGTCACTCTTGGTCCCAGGCCCAGAGATGGGGATGGTTCCCCTCCCTCCACAGCAATTTTCAAGCTGTGCTTGATAAATGTGAAAGAATTGTCCCCAGAAGCCACCCTGGTGTCCTTGGATTCACTTGCCATTCCGTAGCTCCTTCCCAGTCTCACGTTTGATGGTGGTGCTTTTGTTTTTATATCTTTTCTCTCCGTTGTCTCTCATTCTCAAAAAAGAAAGGAAGGAAGGGAGAAAGAGAGAGAGAGAGAGATCAACTGGGAGCTCTTTATTTGGAGATAAATACCCACGTGTCCAAATCTGACTGTGCCAAATGAAAAGGTTTCCATGGCCTTGTAATTCCACCCCCATTGCATATTTGTGGTGTTTTGCATTTTCACTTTGGTTATTTAATATACATATTAAATACACACAGATCTGGTGATTTAATGTGATTTGGGGAACTCAGGCATTTCCTGTCGTGCACATTGAGATTTTCAAACCTTGTTTTTGGCTGGTGATTATTATCGTTGCCATTAACACCAAGATTTGGATAACAGGGTTAAAAGCACAAGCTTCAACTTAGTTCTCCCAGTGGGCATTTTGACCTCTTCATACTCTTGCTAAATTCATGTTGCAAACACCCTGAACAAGTTTCCAGGTCTCTTCATGGTCTCCATTTTTTCATCTATAAAATAAGGAAATTGTACTCTGTTATCTCTGGGGTCCCTAAACTGTCACCTCCATGACATTATTTATTGTTCATTGTTGTAAAAATAATTGCCACAGTTGTAAAGATGTTTACAAGTCCTCTGTCCACACTACATTTCAGCCTAATTTTACCCATTCACGTTTCTGACATCCCCATTTTTACTGGCAGGAAGAAGGGTATGGTTTGGGGGCTTGGCAGAGAGAGCTGCTGGACTCTGGCTTGACAAAAGTGTGTTAAACACCTACAGACTTTGAACTAGGGGGCCGGGGCAGAGACACGAGCAAAGCAGACACAGTCTGGGAGCACAGGGGTGTTACAGGCTGGTTGGCAGATCTGGAAGTGACTGTTTCCCGGGAATGACAGAGTGTCCTCAGGAGGCTGTATTTCAAACCAACAGACTGATAACAAATGAAATAAACTAGTGGGGACAAAGAGGCGGAGCCTGGCAACTTGGCCAGTGTGGGGATGGATGTTCCCCAGAAACTGACTTTCCCGGTGCCAAGTCCTGTTTGGGCCCTCAGTGTATTGTCCCCCAGTCCCTTGCTACTATTTGTTTTGGAAGTGAAGAGATGTGAATGGTCTGCCTTTAACAGCCAAGACCCAGAAGTGGGGAGGAACAAACGGTTCTTCAACCTTAGGTGCCTCTGTAGGAAACTCTTGAAGAGAGGTGTAAGTGTCCATGGTGATTTTTCGTGTGTTAAAGAGCGAATCTCTTGGGCCTCCTTACACAAGCACCGTGGTGTATGGGGTGAGTCGGTACATGGAGTACAGGGCTGAGGCCTGGAGCTTCAGAGTCCCCCTGACCTCACCTGGACTGGGGTGACCTTGGGTGACCTCCTGCTAGTTCAGCATGCAATCATGTGGCAGGGGAAAGTTGCTGGGCTGCAAAGGATGCTGTGGTCTTTGGGCGAGGCGTGGTGCATGGTGCTGGTCATGGTGTTCCAAAAAGCAACTCGAGTTTCACTTTCTCACACAAAGCTGGCAGGGCTGCCCCTGAGTAGACCGTGAATGGAACTCCTGTTGCGATTGCAAAGCTGCCTGGTTCTGGGGCTTGTCTGAGGTCTGCACTGCGGGCCAGCCGGCCGGAGGGAGTGCTGCTGTATGACTCACGCCTGATTCTCCCCAGCTGGGCGGAGTGGGTGGGTGGGGTCGGTCCAGTAGGTTCTGACGGCCCCTTCTCCTCTTTTAGGTTCTGACGGCCCCTTCTCCTCTTTTTTCAGGAATGCTCACTCACAGGGTACGCTCATGGAGAGAGGGCCCAGAGCAAACCATGTCACGCCATCCAATGACACCAGCTGGTCAGCTCACCACCCCCTCTGGCTAAAACTCAAGCAAATAAAGCCGCTTCCTGTCATTAAGCATCTCCGAGGAAGCAGCCCTCCCCCGGTGGCCTCCAGCCCAGAGAAGCCAGCACAGTCTTGGACCCACCAAGCAGCCCAGCCTTCCTGCTGCCACCACCTCTGCTTCTCCCAGAGGAACTTAGGGATCTCACCCCTGGTTTTAAAAAAACAAAAACACCAACAAGCCACAAGGACCAATGTAGGTATTCTCCCCGCTCCATCTTCAAGGCTCAGTGGCTGAGGCTGGAAGATGGTAACGGATTGGAAAACAAAAACCTTTTTGTAATCTTTTTAAAAACTGCTGTGGTTTTGCTGCTACACTAAGAATTGTGATTTGCATTGTATGGTTTGGGACCTATGCTGTTCATGTTTTGACGGCGGAGAGGGATGGTGCTGGAGTCCCAACGCCTCAGGCTCATCTCTGCCCTGCCCAGGATGCACTTTTAAATGAAGAGTTAGAATATTTTATTGGCTAATATACTTTTTCTTGTTATTTTTACAAAGGCCACCTTTATCCTTTTTGATGCCATATTTTCAGTGTTACACTTTTATGGCTTTTAATTTTCGATTTGACAGATGTAAGAAGCAGCATGGATAGTTTATACTGTGGTTTTTCAGAGACTGAATGCCAAGAGAACTCGGTAAATGTTTATTCTTCTCAGCTTTCTCTTTAAATTCCCCTAAATAGCGCCCCATTTGGGAACAGAGCAAGAGTGTTGAACTGAAGACCAAAATGCCCTCAAGGTGTAAAATAATCCGAGGGGGAATATTTGCTGGGCGTCACGAAAGACTCGGATGAAATTTCAACCCTGATGGTTTTTGGTGATCCAGGAAGTCAGTGAGACAATCTCTCTATACGCAGAGCCCTTTCATGATAATTAGAATAGTATGGACAAACCAATGAAAACAAGAGGGAAAGTGAGAAAGATCACCCATGATTCTGTTTCACTGTTTGCTTTCTCCTGTCATGGTTAAGAGAAATGTGCAATTCGATCCTCAATCAGTGGGTGGAGGATAACAGGGTAGATTCACTTGTGTGCACTTGTACAGTTCTAGCTGCGAGTCCAGAAGTTCTCTAGAGCATGTGTCCTGGCACTGAGTTGGTGAGACAGTTGTGGAGTATCCCATTCTGATGAGTACAGAAAAAAAAAAAAGAGAGAAAAAAATTAAGAAAAAAAATCAAAAAAAGAAGAAAACTAAAAAAAAAAAAAAAAATCAAATCACCTTGTGATTCAGTGTATCTGTTTACTGACTCAAATAAAGCAATCGTTCCCTCTAGAGGGGTCCAAGTGCCCCGTCCCAGGAGGGGCCGCAGAGCCCCAGCAGGAGGGGTGGTGGGGCGTGGCGGGCTGGGCGGTGTCACGCGGCCTTCGAGCGCGGTGTACATACTGTATTTCTATATCCTCCTTTGTACAGAGTCACTTAACACGTCAAGCTACTGTTTTACAGGTGCTCCTTATTTATTAGAGCTGTGAGAGCTTCGGGGACACACCTGGCGAGCAAGCTCGCTTTTTAAAAATGAAATTTGGGGTCAGGGGAAGGGAGGTGGGAGGGAGGGAAAGCTCACAAGCTCGGGGGGAGATTTATAAAAGTAAACAAAAGAAACACTTCCAGCAACAAATTAAAAAAACAGATAACCCCCAGCACCAAACCCACCCACACAGGAAGCAGCAGCCCCTCCTCTGGGTGCTTGTTTTCCTGCTGGGCTCACAACATGCTCCTCTCTCCCTGACTGGTGACAGATTCATCAAACAAAAATAAATCTCTAAGAAAAAAATGCACTTACATGTGCTTATTTGGCTTTTCTCATTATTATGACTATTGTTGTTGTTATTTCCCTTGTTAGAGAAAGTATCCATTTTTCTCCCTCTGAGAAACATTTTTTACAATAGAGCCAGAAAGTTTTCTTTTGAGCTCTAGGTACAGCACTGACCTTGACCTGCAGCTGATGACCAGAGTCTGCAGCCAAGAGCCCACTCAGTCCATTCAAGGGCCTGCTTCCCAACCATGCCCATCGTGGACAGTACATGGTAGGTACCTGAAAAGTGAGTTTGGGGCCTGTAGATACAGCTGCTGTGTCTTTTCCAAGTGTTCTCGAAGCACTTGGCTCCAAGGGCTCATGTCTAAGGTTCAAGAAGCACCATTCAATGGCTGCTAACATCTGCCATGGGTTCCACTCACATCCATAAACCATCTCACCCCATGGACCAGGAGAGACTTTTCTTTTAGCTTCATAGGGACACAATCGGTCAATTTGGCTTTTTGGTATCTAAGTTAAACATCAGAAAGTTTCTAGAGTGGAAAGGATGGTAATATCTAGTTCTAGTCCATGTAAATCTAGTCCAATCCTGTTGCTCTATGTATGAAAAAACTGAAGCTCAGAAAAGCAAGTTGACTCACCCAGGCTTCCATGCTTACTTGATTTAGCTTATCAAAACACAAATGTTCATTAAATCTTAGACACCCTGAGGTCTAAGTGCCTGGCTTCCTTCTCCCACAGAGCCCGAGAGAATCTTGGAGGCTCTTTGGTGCAGGGCTCTGTTTATGATGGCTACTCTGCCTGAACTCTGGCGAAGCAGGTCCAGCTGAGGACGTGCCAGGGGCCGGGGCACACGGCTGTGGCCATCTGGTGCAAAGCCCCTGATAACATTATTCATCTAGACTTGGCCTTAGAGGCAGCCATCCAGGATATTGATTTTACTTTTGTCTGTAGTCCAAGATTGTCAAGCAAACATTTTGACCTTTCTGGAAACAAAAGGAACCTTTGTTCCGACATGAAAAAGACTCTGTGGCATCTCATCAGCCATGAGCACCCCTTCCCCTTCCTCTTCCTTCTCTTGATCTTAGCGCTCCTGGAGGGCACAGTTCTCTGGGGCTACACAGAAAGAGAACTAGAAATGACCAGGTAAGCAGCGGCTACTATGTGCTCAGCGTGTGTGCGTTCGCCTCATTAATCTCCATGGCAACCCGATGAGGAAGGGCCTATTTTCCTCCCTTTATTACATATGAAGAACCTGTGGCTCAGTGTGATTAGTCATCACCCAAGGTCACACAGCAGTGAGTTGCAGAATAGGATTGAAACCCAGTCCCTACAAAACTGTTGACATCTTCATGAAGAATCATTTTGACCTCCTGTAAATTTACTGCAGTGATTGCATTTTACTCTAAAGTGGCCCTCGTTTTAAACTAAGCCAGTGTGTTGCACGTTAATGGTTAGTACCCAGTGCACCTTATTGGCCGTGGGGAACACCCTGCTTTCTGAGAAATAAGGCAGGCAGTAGTCGTCAAACCCCACTGAACACAAGACCCCTGTGATGCCTGATGCTGGCCACAGAGACCAGAGAAGAAAGCTCACAGCCCTTACCCCAGGGGGTGGTGAAAAAGATGGACCACTTCTTGGTCTCAGCAGTACTCTTAATGTTTTCCAGGGTTTACGTAATTGCACACCTGGAGTCTGGATTTATAATTTTGCAAAGCTGCCACTGCTCTTCCCTTACAGGTGTTCCCCTGATATTGACGGTCATTTTAAGCTGTGAGCACGCCTCCGGGTGCCAGCTCCTGCTGCCTATGTGGCACAGCCAAAGGCCATGGCTGAGACCCAGATGCAAGGCACTCAAGACTCCTGCTGCGTCCCTCCCCTCCCCAGGGACATGCTTAGCTTCTGCAACCAGTTTCAGCTGGGACTGACTCTGAGCCATGTTACACTGCCCTGAAGCTCTTCAGTGGTTCTTTGCAGCTTACAAAGTCAAAATCAAGGACAGAGTGTGAAATGCAAAGCCCTCCTAGCTCGGCAGTGCCACCTCTCTAGCCCTATCTACTCCCATTTCCTGCGGGCTGATCTGCCACCCATCCCGAATGAAGAGCCAGTTCCTGAGGCCACTGCTCCCTCCTGCTCCTGTGCACATACGTCAGTGACTTTCCTTCCTCCTCCCTGTGCAATTTCTGCAGCCCAACTGCAAGGCTGAGGCTTTGCCTGGGACCTGTGGGGACATCTTCTCCCTCCCTCAATGGGCAGCACCCACTCCACGCTGACCTCCATCCAGCACTCATCACACTCCACTTACACAGCTGCTCACCTGTCTGTGAAGTCCTCAAGGATGGGGACTGTGTCTTACTTGCCTCTTATCTCCTGAGGCACAAGCCCAGCACATGGAAAGCCCTTGTTATTACAATTCCCATTTTAGAAATTGACAAGCCGTCCCCATTCAAGGGTTAGTTTATATTCCACCCCTCCATGAGGCCAAGCTTGAATCCCTCGGGTGTAATGAATCACTTCCCCCTTGGGCTCCCACGACCCTTGTTAGATCCACTGAGGCCACTTCTGCACTGTTCTGAGCAGTCGCCATGACATTGGGCTCCTCAGAGGTGGGTGCTGTAGCCCTTCCAGCTTTGCATCCTGGAGGACTGACCCCCACTCTTGGAACTGAAGAGTTGGCGGAGTTGAAGCACTTTATCCTACTAGCTCAGCGATAGGGGAGGAGGAGAAACCCCGAGAACCACAGAGAGCACGTGGGCAGCCACCACAGAAGGACTCCAAAGTTTCATTCTGTGTGTCAGGAGCTCAAGAGAGGGAGCGGCCAGCACAACCCCCAGGCAGCCGGTCAGCCAGCACACCTTTGGCTTCTTCTGATTGCAAGGCCAGTGCTAAGTGTTGGGAGTGATGCCCGGGATAAGGCATAGCCACTGCCCTCAGGCTCCTGGTCACAGAACTGTTACTCATTTTACCCAGAAGAGCCTTAGAGACGAGATAATTCCTTGACCCTTGGACACATTTGGAGATGGAAGGATAGTCTTTGATTTCGGAAGGTGCCTCTGACTCTATCTCTTGCTTGTGGGTGGAATGAGCAGTCTCCACCTGGCCATGTCATTCTAGTGAAGGAGGGGCCTTGGCTGAGAAACGGCTCCGTCCATGAGGTGCTTCACACTGCTCAGGCCCCTCACTCAGGAGGTAACTCGGCCAAGATCTGAACCCTCTGCTCCCAAGTGCAGTGCTCTTTTGATGGCTGCAGAGGTACCCGGGTCAACTCTGCCCACAGCGGAGTTTGACTCCGAACCAGCACATGGAACTCACGTCCGGTGACATCATTCCGGCTGGCTTGCAGACCTGTTGCCACTGGCAACACTCACTTTTCTCAGCTGTTCTCTCACTTGCAGGTTTAGACCAAACCCACAGATAAGAAACCCCTTCCAGAAGGAATAGATACCACTGTTAATTTTAATTGGTCCAAAATTTAATAAATACCACTTAACCGCATTATTTCACTTATGCCTCACTTTTACCCCATGAGGTCAGTACTAACATTCCCATTTTACAGGTGAGGAAACTGAGTGCATAGAGGCTAAGTGGCAGAGCCTAGAACTGCCTGCGGGAAGTGTGTTCTCAGGGCCACCCTTCACTAGCAGCATACTCTCCTGTGCGCCTCCTAGTGGATGGATAGATGCCTGCGGGCACGAATAACGTGGTCAACTCTTACAGCAGTCACTTTCACATGTGTCATCTTGTCTTTGACAGCATCAAGCTCAGAAGTAACACAGAGGAGCATAAAACTACTTTTATGCTCCTATCTCTTGAGTTACAGTGAGTCATTCGTCCGTCTCTTCTTGACCTAGGAAGCTTCCAATAAAGTCCCATCCTCGTGAGACGCTTCTTCCCAAAGTAATCTAATACAGAATGCCTGAGAAGATCCTCTGCTTAGCTCTTTACTGGACTTATTTCCACTTCTCTGCTTTCTTCTAACCAGTCTGGGAATCCCTGGAATGTAAGGAGCGGGGATAGCTCATCTTTGCATCCCACGTGGACAGACTGAGTTGCCCAGGGTCTCGCCACTGATCAGGCAGTACTAGTTGAGTTACCTAAATCTGCTCCATGTCCTCTGTGTCCCTCAAAACCCCTTTTTCTATTTCCTGCTCTGGGCTTCCCTCCAGATCTTCTGTGGCTGAGACTATTGGGGACGTCCTGGTGTCCTGCGCAGCAGGTGCTAGGCCACCTCCCCAGCTGCGTGGACAAGGCCAGCTCACAGAAGGGCACCAGAGGAGCAGCGTATCAGGGTCTCAGCTGGAGGCACCAGCTCTCTGGATAACAAGGAGATCCTAACATTGTTTCCCCTCGCCTACATCTCATGCACATATCACATTTCATTTTTTACGTCTCATGTAAAATAATTTCTGGTGTTGGAAATACTTGGGGAAAAAAATGTATTTTAGGCAAGGCTAGGTTGGGAGTTGAGCTCTGGAGGGCATGCCCTTGACCATAGTAAGAAAGGGAAGGTAGTTAGCCAGAGCCTTCAGATTATATGGTACATATATTTTCTCCCTAACTAGTTTATTTAAACAAAAGGAGGGTCATTATAAAATAAAAACAACAAAAACAATTACAGGCAGGAGAAAAGAAGCATTTATGAACCAGCAGGACCCTACAGAAGCCCTTTAATTTCACACTCCCCAGCACCCCAGGACCCCTTTTCCAGTTTCCGCCGTGCGGTTTACAGTATCTCCTTCACGTGCAGTAGCTGCACGAGGCCTCAGACCAAGGGCCAGCAGTGCAATAAGATACTTTTATACTTATTGATCCTTTTAAAAAGAGTTTGTTTTTAATTTACTTTTTAATTTACTTTTTTTCTTTTCTTTCTTTCTTTTTTTTTTTTTTCTCTCTTTTTAGCTTTTTAACTTAACTGCTACACATTTTATCCCTGTTCTTTGTGAAATGCTAATCCAGCCCAGGGTTTTCTTTTTCCGGGTGTAACTTTTCAGAAATTGTATATCTGCATAGCAACCCCACAAGGGCTGCCTATGTCACGGTATCACATGTCAGAAAGATGAAAAGGACTCCAAATCTAAGCTCTCCACAAACTTGGCCTTCCAATTCTGGGGCAGAGAACTTCTTGGCCTTAATATAAATGGCAGGAGAGACATTTCAGGGCCAGAGAGGTGCAAACTTTTATCTTGTTGATGACAGAAAACGACACATGACCTCAGCTGGGCTCGGTGGGGACGATCAAACCAGAAACAAAGGCCGTATTTTTCTCTGCTCTTGTCCCTGCTGTCAGCTTCCAAGTGCAACCTGAGCCTGGATTCCGAACCCAGTGTCCAGATTAGAGATTGTTGACTCAGATTTAGTGGTGAAACATGAGCCGGACTCTGTTGATGGCAGGCCTTGAAGGAGCAAGTTTACTTAAGCCAAGAGAGAGATTGTATGTCAGGCGAGAGCCTGGCTTTTCTTTATCACAAACTTCCTGATCTGCCTCTGTTTTAATAGTTTCCACCACCATCACCCCTGAATGAGGGAGAGGCAGAGGGAGAGGAAGCACCCCTGTCTGTTCCATCTCTGCAGTGTCTTAAATCAGGAAATTAACAAGTGTGTAACTGGCCTTTGCCACGGTCAAAGACAATGAGCCTTTTGTGTTTCTTACCAGGGTCCCGCACTTAACATAATCAATGAAGAGCTCCACTAAGAAAGAATGAGAAATGGGGGCTCCATCTCACATTTGAAGGATGTTTCCCCATAATCGGGCACATGACTTTTATGAGACTCAAACACGCTTAGAGACTTGCCTTTCGGTCTGAAGGCAGGTCATTAAGAGAAATCATTACACTGTTTCCTCTTTCTCTGTCTCTCTCTCTCCATTTTTCTTTGGCACCCTCCCGGCTTTTCCTTGGCTTCTCATTTCATCCTCTTTTAGATTCTGTGCCTTCAGTAATTTATGTGCAAGATATTTTCCCAACCTCCAAATGTTTTTCCATTTGGCAAACCATGTCCTGAAACCTCCACACAATGTAACTATAGAGTTCATTTAGGCTAGAAAACATAAGCTTGGTTAATGGAAGATCCTAAGCAGCCAACATCTGTGACCCTGTGGGCCTGGGCCGTCACACCCTGATCCTCCGAGCCACCCTGGGGATGCAGTGGGGTGGGGAGTGTCGGGGAGCAGCGTCTTTTCCAGGTTGCCACAGATGCTTGGCTTCGGCCCTCCTTGTCTCCAAAAAGGAAAGAATTCCTTCCAATCCCCTTTCTCGTATAGTTTTTGGAAGCTATGAGGCACCATATGGAGAATCGTTTTGTGATTCTCCTGATGGCTTTTACGTGAGCAGCTATAAATTGGATGGTTTCCTTCAGGGCTGACATCCCCACAGTACCTGCCATGGGTCATGGGAACTGTCCCTGAACGTGCCAGCCCTGCACTGACTGTTCTTGACGGGAAAGAACACCCAGACCTCTCCTGCAGGGGCCGCTGTTACTTTGGGAAATGAAAGCTGGGGTGGGAGGTGTCAGAAAAGCCTTTCCAAGGGTCACTGGGGTGATTTACCCAAGTGCCTTTTTCATTCCCAAATCATGGATTTAGGGCTAAGGCAGAAGTTGAGGTGGTTGCCTCTTCCCAAACGCCATGCTCATTGGCGGCATCCCCCCTAGGGTCCTTCAGAAGCCTGGCAGGACAGGGCCACTCGGAGATGGATACAAGGTTAATGGGCTCAGTTTATGTCTCTTCGCTCACAAGGTATAACTAGGCAGCATTTGGCTTCTGAAATACGAGCTCTGTTCCTCTGGTCATTGAGCAACTGACACTTTTTCTTTCTAAACAGTTGCAATGATACAAACTCTCTACATTTGATGTTTGTAAAAGGTGGCATGGGAAATGCTCTCCCACCTCCTGACTCAGTCATTTGTTGATTTAATAAGTTATCAAAGGCAAAGAGTCATTCTAACAAGGATAAGCCTTTAGATAAATTTTTCACAGGAGGTCTATTGCTGAGATGGTACTATCTTAACTCACCCAAGCCTGTGGGTCTTCTGTGTGGGAGCCAGGAGGGCAGATGCTGGTTAGTTGGACCACCAGTGAACGAGGAATGGAAACTTTAAACTGTTTCTCAAGCTTCTCTGTTTAAAAAAAAAAAAAAAAAAAATGTTAAATCACAAAAACCGAAGTACTAAAGATTGACTGGCTCTGGGAACTCATTCACTCCGATGTATTTTTAGGCTTTTGTTTATCTTCCTTGATTTGATAAAAATGATCAAAATGCGTTAGAAAATAATAGCCAACTGGTGAGAAAAGGAACAGTTGGAGGGACCACGCAGGGAGGAAAGGCACCCACAGATTCTACCTCCAGCTCCCCAGCGAAACTCGTGAAAATTCATCTTCCCTTTTTCCTTTCCCTGCTTTGGGGGACTGATGAAGTCTCTGGCTGGATGGCCCCCCCATCACATGCAATCAAGTTAACTCCCCCCAAAGGCTCTTCGGTCCTCCTCCCCTCTCTGCATCTTTGCTCCACCCTTCTTTGCTCTGAAGATGGCCACAGGCCCACCAGAACCCCATCAGATGTTTGTGTTTTATGAGCCAAATGGGAGCCCAAAGGATCAACCAAATACCAGCCCCACTGAGAAGGGGAACCAGGCCATCTGACATCAGGAACACAGAGTGTCCCCCCGTCCAGCAGGGCTGGGGCTTCCAGGGAGCAGAAGGAGGGCTGGCTAATAAGCTGGCATAGGCGCTGTGCTGGCCCGTCGCTTTGTCCTTCTGAAGAGCACAGAGCAGCCTGCAATGGAGACTTGGGGAGGTAGGGCAAGACCCTCCATGGGTCCACCTCCCTGGCTGGCAGTCCTGGCCCATGATGGCCTCCCTTCATGCCAGAGCAGCATGTGGTGCCCTGACTGTGGCTTCTGGCGCTGGAGTTAGCAGGAGGTTGAGGACAGCCAGGGTAGGACCAGTTTGGAAGTGCCATGCTGTCTCAGTAGACATCCCTGCCTCCACACCACTGGAGCGCCAAATCAGGAGAGCAGACAGAGGGTGGGCGAGCAGACGGAGGAGCTAACACTACTCTCAGCGCTGCTGTTTACAGCCATGTGCTGTTGGTTGGGCTGTGGTTTCTCCATCAGGGATAGTACCTACTCTTGGGTTACTTCCAGGGCTTAATGATGGTAAGTGTGCTATCTCAGGGTCTGCTTGTTCTCAGGTCCATTCCTCAAATCTCCCCTCTTGGCTGCACGCCCAAGGCAGGGACCTCACTCTGGGTGAGTTCAGCCCATAGGAGACTGGAGGCAAGGGGTTTCTTTCCCTCTTTCTCTGCCTCAGGCACCTTCCTAGCAGCAGCTTCCTTTCCTCTCCAGTGCCCTCTGGAAAAGTCTTGGGGGCTGCAGTTCCCATAATAGCCGCCTCTATTTGTCACTTTAGCTTTAGGGTCATCTCACTGTCCCCTGCCCAGCATCTCAGCTCTCCATCCCTGTTGCATCCCCTTGGTTGTAAATGCCTGAGGTGCTCTCTGCTTTCCTGAGTGTATGAATACAAAAGGTGTTTCACGCCTAGGTAGGAATAGACCTCCTGATGCCCCCATTCCGCAAAGGAGAAGGGGGCAGGGTGCTCACCTGGTCCTTCTCACCCTTAGCATCAGCTCCTGGACTCTAACCCCAAGGTGGCAATTTCCTGGGCCAGTTGTTATCTGAAACAATTTCCAGAGGAGTTCTTCAACTTGGGACTTTATAAGGATAGAAAAGAGGGAAAGGAGCTAGACCTGCTTTGATCACACGTGTTTAAGTATATATACCATAACAGAAAGTACCCAGCAGGTATCTGGCCTTCCTCCCGTTTACTCTTTGCTGAGGAACCTGTGGGTGATGTGGCCTGGTGTGTCTGGTTCGAGGGTCTGCAGACCTTTCTCTGTGTTGCCTGCTATTCTGTTTCTCACCAGATAGTATTTTCTTGTTTCTGTGACTTACACTTCCGTTTCAGTGAACGGATGTTGTGTCTGCAGAATCATCTTGTCCCTGGACCTCTAAGGCGGTCATCCCGTCAAGCTGCCTGCTTTGTCTGTTGCCTGAGTTTTGTTGACCACTGGTGCTGTTTCTCTCTGTGCTCTGTCTTTTGGATCTGCGCTCTAGGGGTGGGGACGCTGTATCCACTCCTTTTGGCAGGAAGAGTAACTTCCCTATTGAGGTCAGAATTGAAAATGGATTTCCCCATTGGGCAGAGAGATGGAGGCCCACATTTCCCGTGTAGTGTAATTAATCCCTGTCTCTCCCGCCTGCAGCCGCCCAGGCACAAGGCCTTCCCTGCTTAACCATTTCCTGCCCGACATTGTGAAGGCTACAGGGAAGTGTGTGAGCTTTCGAGTGCTTCCTGCATGGTGGTTATTATCTGGCGTAGGCCCTGAATCAGGTCGTTAGGCTGCCTGTGCTGGCCATGCCACTGTCATGTGGGGAGAAGTTGGTGTTCGCAGTGCTCCGCAGAGCCGCAGAGCCTGAGCCCAGAGGACGAGGGTAGACAGCAGGGCCCTGGCCTATGAGGCATCGTTCGTTCATCTTTCTCACTCCCTTCCCATCCCCACAGTCACGTCTTCTCAAATTGACAGGGCCTGGAAGACATTCTTCATGGATAAGGCTTCTCTCCTGCCCTTTGGCTGCCTCATTTGCAGGCAATTCCTAATGAAAGTTTAGTAACCAAACACCATGACCTCCCAGATGACACTGCGCGCTGAAGTGTAGACTTGGAGACCCGTAGGTTAGCACGTTTGCACTACCGAAGCCTCCCGGTTTGCATTCCTGCAGCTTGGGGATCGTCCCTTTCTCATGTATGTGTAAGTCATAGCATTTGAGAGCCGAAAAGGACATAGTCATTCATGTTGTTCAATAACCTCATTTTTCCACACAAAGGAACTGAGGAATTGACAAAGGCGGGGTGACATGTCCACTGGCAGACAGCTGACGAGCGCAGGCTCCAGGTGAGCTCTGGGATCCTCATGGACTCTCAATCCAGTGTCACCTTTAGCAGCCACCTTGTCAATTAAAACCAATGAAAGCTTTTGATAGGTGTGGGTTCTCACATGCAAATCTCAGAGAAGATTCACAGTGTGCTGGTACACACTTAACTGTGGTTACAGGCTCTCCAGGAAAAAAGTATGATTATATAAATATGCATAAGTTCATTATAATTTTTGCCATTATAAAGGATGTGTAGCACACAATTTACAAATAATAATAAAATATGCAACATTCTTCCTTAAAAATTCCATGGAACCAATTGATTTTCACTAAACGCTTCTGTAGGTTTTGGCTGAATTCTTGTACCTGTGTCTGGTTGCAATTGCTCAATGAGTGTAGTTCTGATATAAATGTTGAATGACATTGTCTTATTTGTTAAAGTGTTAGACAAAAAACTGAAACCACAAAGACATAGGTTGGAACTTCCCTCATCCACCAGTGACACGAGCAACTTCTTTCCTGAATTAGATAACAGTTTACAAATACTAGGAAAATATTTCCTCAAATTTTTGCACTATTCGCAGCATCACAACCACAGATATGACAAACATTTTAGGTTGAATCCTCATTATTAACATTTTCCACCACTATCGTAAGTTTAGACACACAACAATCCACTGGACCTGATTCCTAACATTTGCTGATTTACATCCCCCATGTAAATATCGTCACTGTGACAGATTTCAAGCTAACAGTATGATGTCACTAACCCAGAGCTAGTAAGATCTGTGCATCAGCACATCCTTATGTCAGATTTCTATGAAAGGCAGTCTCAGAGTTACAAACACCCAACTTGTGTACAACTCACACTTTTGCACAGAGGTATTACAGTAAGTCCCAAGTTACAAACATCTGACTGGCGTACAACTCATACTTACGAACGGGGGCTGTTAGAGGCAATAGGTAAATGTACCTGTCCCAACTTACTTACATATTCCACTTAAAAACAAACCTTCAGGGCAGCACCTGTGGCTCAGTGGGTAGGGTGCACCCTCCATACCGAGGGTGGCGGGTTCAAACCCAGCCCCGGCCAAACTGCAACAAAAAAATAGCTGGATGTTATGGCAGGTGCCTGTAGTCCCAGCTACTTGGGAGGCTGAGGCAAGAGAATTGCCTAAAGCCAAGAGCTGCAGGTTGCTGTGAGCTGTGATGCCACAGCACTCTACCGAGGGCAACAAAGTGAGACTGTCTCTAAAAAAAAAACAAAACAAAAACAAAACCTCCAGAACCTATCTTGTTCATAACCTAGGGACCGCCTGTATTCAAATAGAATAGATGTAAATAACCTGAAGGTCATAGATAGGAATGTAATGCAGTAAAATCATTGAAAAGTGGTCTGTCGTTGGCATCCATTACCTTTGTTTTTAATATAACAGTTAATTTTAAGTATATAATTTAGTTTTTAATAATGTTTCTGCTTACCAACTTCTCACAAAATTCCTGAAAATGTTGATTCAGCTTTGCGACAGGAGCAGCCCTCAGCACATCGCTAGCAGAAGGTGGGTGGAAGGGTGCCCACCCCCGCTTTGCCTCTTCTCAGTGTATACCCAAGGCCATGGCTAAGGAGACCAGGGAGACGGCTCTTTGGGTAAAAAGGCATGGGCCAAACTCGTGCTAAGTGCTGGGGGGTAAATTCAGGAACTGGGATGGGATCCTGTATGGTAGGTAACTAAGGGTATTTGGGTGGGGGTACATCTTTCCAAATACTACAGAAAATAAAGTTTTATACATTAGACAATCAAGGAAATTAAGAAAAAGGGAGGAGAAAGGGAAAGAGAAATAAGAAAGAAAAGATTGCCTATTAACTTAGAAACGTCCTTCATTAAGAAAGCAATTTGCTGATACAAAGCTCTAGGCCTGCCTGGGTGGAGCCCCCTGATTTGTGGCTTCCAAACTCCTGTGACTGCTGAGGTGGACACAGTGTGGGTGCCCCTTGGGCATTCCCTGTTTGAGGACCTGACCTCTTACTTCTTTGGAAGGAGAGGATGAGATTACCAGAGCTTTGGATCCATTTTTGGATCAAATGAAAGCCACAGGCTAATCCTTAATGCATTCCTCTCCTCTTACAGATGCTGGCCTCGCTGCAGGAGTGAGGCTGCAGATGTCTAGCAGACCCCGCCCCAGGGCGGAAGGCAGAAAGTCACATGCTGCTCATGAGGTCTGCAGTGCCCTCCTGCCCGCCCTCCCTCGGCAGCACGCTATGCCCTTGGGAAGCCGGTCTTTCCACACTCGGCTCCAGCCTCACCGCCTCTGTGAAGCCTTCTTAGTCCGTTGTCTGTTGCTATAACTAAATACTAGAGACTGCATAATTTATAAAGAAAAGAAATTTATTTCTTACAGTTCTGGACACTGAAAAATCCAAGATCTAGGGGCAACGTCTGGTGAGCGCCCTCTTGCTGGTGGGGACTCTGCACAGGGCATCTCATGGCCAGGGGGGTTAGGAGACAGCTGAGCTGGCTTTTACAGCAGATCTACTCCTGTGATAACCCATTAATTCATTAACTCACTCATCCATTGTGAGGACAAGGCCCTCAACACCTCTTAAAGGTCCCACCTCCCAATACTATTACATTGGGAAATAAGTTTCAAAGTGAGTTTTGGAGGGGACAAACATTCAAATCATAGCAGACAGATGATACCCCAGTAAGAGTTAGCCACTCTCTTCTCCTTACTCTCGAAGCGCTGGAAATCATTTGCTCTGCCTTTTTGCTCCCTTGTCTGTGTTTTCAACAGGATTATGGGCTCTTTAGGGAAAAATCTTAACTTGTCAGTGCCCGGTGTGTAATAACAGGTCTCAGTAGACCGTAGGCCCTGCATCAACATGTTTACTGATTCTTAAACATGTGTGCATAAGAATGGGTTAAAATGCAGATCTTAGTGATCTCATAACCTGCATCTTTTAATAAAAGCATATGATTCTGATGCACATATGTTCACAGCCCATAGTTTAAGAAGCACAAATTTAGGCCAGGCGTGGTGACTCGCACCTGCAATCCTAGCACTCTGGGAGGCTAAGGCGGGTGGATTGCTTGAGCTCTTGAGTTTGAGACCAGCCTGAGAAAGAGCAAGAACCCATGTCTCTAGAAAAAAAAAAAGAAAGAAAAAAATGCAAATTTGTTCAAATGTTCTATCTTACAGGTGGGAAACAGAAGGATAGAAATTAAATGACCAGCTTCAGGGCCCCTGCTACTTAATGCAACAGGAGTCATGGTGCTTTCAGATAGACAATCTTAAAGTTTTGTTAATCTAATTAAGTGAATCACAGACACATGGATGGCCCCAGTTAGGACTATTAAAAATGCCTTAACTGAAGTCATGGAACACCACAGTTTCAAATAGTAACAACTTTCCACAGTTGGATTCTCTACGGAAAGGGTGTGCAGGCCGACGTCGCACCCCTTTCTTACTCCTGCTAACAGTGTCTCCTCCTTAGAATTCCAGTGTTTTCTCACTGACGACAGAACAAGTCCCTGGTGACTTCTGCCTCTAAAGTGTCATTTGCCTCAGTGGCTATCACAAGAGGCTGTTTGGTATAAGCAAGATGTCCTCTGACCCCTTTCTGATGCTCACACTTTATGGTGGCAGATACAGGATCTCAAAGTAGACCCAGTTATTTGGGTGTCTGGTTCATGCCTCTTTTTATGAGTAAATCCTGCTTGCATGTTTCAGTTGTTTGGTGGGCACTGTGTGCTGGTTTCTGCCTTGGACTGCAGGTGCCACCTAGAGGGGCCTGTGACTGCCACCCTGACTTGGCAGGAGCTGGGCAGCGCCAGCCCTGAGGAAACTTGGCAGACACCCACTGAGGGTTGCACCAGCCCCAAATATCCCTGACATTAGGGGTTAGGAAGAGGGGGGATCTTCAAGGGAGCCTGGAAGCACAGAAGAAGGAGGTCTGGGTGGTTCCTAAGACTCTACCACCTTGCTTGATGATTCAGATAGAAAGTGGGCAGGAACTCTGCTTCTCGGCCACAAGGTGTCAGCAGTGGGCTGGCCAGGTGCTGGCTCTGTGCAGGCCCTAGGAGGGATGCCCAGCAGGCAGAGAGGGTGCTAGGGGTTGCCCTTTGAAATTCCTTGTTTGGAGAGACTGCTTATGTGATGGTTAAGTTACCAACTTACCCTCTCTCGGCCTTGCCCTTGGATGAGCCACGTGCCTCTCTCTGCCTTCAGAGGAGTGTCATTGCCACTGCCAGGCATCTCCACCGCACCTGACCTGCAACCTAGAGAGGCTGGTGCAGGTGGAGATTTGGGAATAATGCCAATGATGTAGGAGGTGTGTGAAGACAGAATGGTTTGGAACACTAATTTTTTAAAAAATTTGGATGTGAATTCTGGCTTCTTTGCTTACTAGCTGTGAATCTCAAGTCTGGGTTTGCATCCCCATCTGTGAAAGGGAATGGTCTCCGTGTTTTAAGTGCAATAGTCACAGGGGTGTTCTGTGGGTCAAATGACATCAAACACATGCCCGAGTGCAGTGCTCAGGGCTCATCTTCTGACCCGAGCCGTGTCCCACAGCTTCCTTCAGGCTGGAGGAACAGACACTGTGGCAGGAACAAACGGCTGACTCCTCTCCAAGCCGGTCCTGTGGACTCCCCAGTGTGAGCTGCCAGCTATACACTTCTGATCCAGCCTGATAGAGTCATCTTCCGACCAGATTCTTCCTGGATGCCTTCCCATGGCTTGTTTCCAAGCGGAAAGCTGGCAGCGGATGCTTGCTCTTCCTTCTCCACTGAGTCTACTTTTCCATCCTGGAAGATGATGAAATGCACATTTCAGAATGTCAGTTTTTCCTGCTGGACACTATCCCCAATGGTGGAGTGATGGAGAAAGATATTAGATGAAGTCAGGGGATAACTGAGTAACACATTGATTTAGAATCATTTATGGAATCAAGTGAAGGCTTTTTTTCCACTGGTGGGGCTATTAGGATGTCCTGGCTGGCCAAATCTCAGACTAGAAGAGGCTTTCATTCCTGAGCAATAGAAATGGTAGGTACCAATTTTCTCCATTGCTCCTCTTTGAAAAACACAGAGTTCACCTGATGTTGAAATCCATCCGTCACAGGGCTGACCCAGGACTGGCCTGTTCATCACCTTCCTGGAGAATGGGGCCTGAGGCACATGCCCCACTGCACCGCTGTGATGGCCAAGAAAAGATGGGGTGATTGAGGCTGGTCATTGCTCTGTGGAAATTTTCTTGTGGCCTGTCCCTTGTGGAAATGACCTACCCTGAAAATATCCTGCAAAAGACTCTGATGGAATTTTGAATGTAATTTTACATATAAGTTATATATTTTTTGTGAGAAAGTGAGATCTTATGACATAGAATTTTTCCATTCATGACACATCGTATCTTTCCATTTATTTAATTTCTCTGTTACTTCCTTAAAAATAAAGTTCAGGTTTCTGTATAAAGGGTTTAGACAGCTTATGGTAGATGCATTCTTAGATAAATTATAGCTTTTTATTACTATTGTAATGGAATTTTAAGGAATACCTATATTTTCCAAATTGTTGCTAGTACATAGACAAATATTTTTTTGTGTGTGAATATATGGATAGAAGTTGGTGAAGCCTTATTAGTTCTAATGGTTTGGTCTATTGTTTTGGATATATTGTATAAACAAAAATATTAAATAATGCCTGTTTTGGTTTTGCCTTTTTAATCTGTTAAGTTCTGCTTCTTTTTGTTTTCTTAGAGGGGTGAGGTCAACCTCTTTTGTCCTAATTTTAAGGGAAATTTTTTGCATGAGTGTTTTATTTTGAAATAATTTTGGACTTACAAAAAAGTTACAAAGATAGTACACAGAGTTCTCATATGCCCCTCGCCCTGTTTCCCCCATTGTTAACATCTTACATAATGTGATACCTGAGTCCAAATTAAACAATGAATACTCGTGTATCGATATCACCTAAACTTTAGGCTCTACTTGGATTTCACTTGTTTTTCACAAACATCCTTTTTCTGTCCCAGCATCCCATCCAAGATGTCACATTCTGTTTAGTTAGCATGGCTCCTTAGTCTCCTCTGATCTAAGGCAGTTTTCACTCTTCTTTTGTTTTTCATGACCTTGACAGTTGTTGAGGAGAACTGGTTAGGTATTTTGTAGAATGTTCCTCAATTTGGGGTTTGCCTGATGTTTTTCTCATGAATAGAATGGGGCTATGGTTTGGGGGAATAATACTAGAGAAGTGTTCTTCTCATTTCATCGTATCAGGGGGTACATGCTGTCAATGTGACTTATCACTAGTGAAGTTAAGCTCAGTCGCCTGTTCTAGCTACTCCAGCCCAAACTCACGGGGTAGAGAGAGAAAGGGGAGGAGTGAGGATTAAGTTCCACCTCTTAGAGGATGGAATATTTACATATTCTGTATTATCTAGAATTCTTCTGTAAGGGAGATCTGCCCTTTCTATTTATTTGTTTGTTTGTAATTCAACCATTTGCTTATATCAGTATAGACTCATTTTGTTTTTTATATTTTGGTTTATATTTAAAGAATACCTATTTATTTCCCTGCTCCTGAGAGCCTGGTCATTGGAGCACACTGGTTCCTGCATCCCCTTGACACGTCCCCATCCTTTTGCTATTTGCCGTTTTCTTACTTTCTGGTGATGTAACACACTCCAGGCCCTGCTCTAGCCCTAGAATCAGACATTGCTCCAAGGAATTCTGGTTCCTTTTATTAGAGAATAGAATTTGGGAGCCAAGATCCGGGCAATGTGCATGCTCACTACAACTGGATGTCACGGCTTCTAGTCTGCTCGGCAGATAGAGCTAGGAGCACACGTGTATACTAGCCCACGTGGACACACGTTTATGATCATGTCTGATTCTAACATTTGTGTCTTTATTAAGCTCAACGTGAGTTCGGGCTGATGTTTCTGATGGTAATCCAGTGCCAAGGGGTTCACTGTAGACTCCTCACTTCATTGGCTGCAAAATTCCTCTCTCATAGGAAGAAACCTACCTTCTGTGCCCACTGTACATTTACTGATACAGTCATTTTAACATTCCTTCATTATGTTCAATGAAGTTGTTTGGTTTTTCTTGCCAGATTAAGGATATTTCCTTCTATTCCTAGTTGAATGATTAAATCATATATTTTAAATCAATCATCTATTGAGATGATAGTATGAAATGTTAAAATGATAATATGAAATGTTAAACTCTTTGTATCTCTGTGTCAAACCCAACTTGGTCATAGAGTTTTGTTTTTTTTTTTAATTGGCTTTAAGTACACAAGAAATTGCTGGGGGGGGGGGGTTGTGGGCCAAAAATGGTCACATATTGGCAACTCAAAGCATTGCTGGGCTCTGTTTGCTAGTGATCTGTTGAGGATTTTTGTGTATATGCACATAAGTGAGATTAGTTTGTAATTTTCTTGTCACTTACTGCTCTTCTGCCCCTGAAATACGAGGACTTGCTCTTAAAAGCCAGAGTATCTTTTAATTATCACTGGGGAAGGTTGTGACTGTGAAGGTTATTACCTTTGGAAAGCAAGGAGATGAGAAAAAGAACAGAGAAACAAGGAGGAAAAGGAGGAGTGGGGACGGAGTTGTGGCTAATTCTAGATGAATACCCCCTGCCCCGCCTACCCTACAGTTGCAATAAGCTGTCATTTTGCTACTGAGGCCCTCCCCACATCTCACATGCAGTCCACACATGTGCTCAGACTGGAGCAGGGGACAGGAAAAACTTCACTGGAGATGCCTCTATGCTGCTTTCTTTAGAGACTTAGAGGCAGAATGAGAGCTGCATACCCTATGGGCCCTGGGTGGACATTTATTTTAATTTATCTACCCTATTTTCCTCCTGTTCTCAGGAGCACCTTTTCTTCTTTAAGGCAACTGCTCCTCTCTGCCTATGGCATAGATTCTGGTGAGGCTCCATCCCTGTGCCCTGCCACATCATCCACCATGAAAATGGGCCCACGGCCCAAGCTGCCCAGTGATTCCTTGGCCTAATGACTGGTCTGAACAGTGGACAAGAGACTCAAATTGGTGCAATTAGAATTCTTCTAAGAGATAAAGGTGCTGATGGGGTTAGAGAATCTCACTTTCGTTCCTCGTAGATTCTGAGCTGGAAGAATGGCTGTCTGGAATTGCCTACTGCCGGTTTTCCTCACTGGAGGGAACAGTTTAAAGAAAGATGGAATGAAGTCACTACAAAGGGACAAGCTGAGATGCAAACCAAGAGATGGTCCTGCAGGTATCTGTTGAGCCCCTGGATCCACCCCATTCAATCCAATTGGTTAAGCTGTAAATAATTCCCCTGTTTTGCTTAAGCGATTATGCTTCGAGTTGGGTCTCCTGACAGATTTGTGGTGAAATCAGCTGGTCAGAGCTGAGAGTGTTTGTGTTACCTCTGTGTTCTCAGTTTACAAACTTAACTACTGAGTGGCACCGCTGGGACAGATGGGAGTGATGGCTCACACACACTGTCCACATTCACTGGTGGGCAGGAAGTGGAGGGGATGCCTTGACAGAGACCTCAGCCCTACTCATAAAAAAAATCCCAAAGTCCTGTGCCATGACTGTGATGAACCACCTGATGGAAAGTGGCACTGTAAAATCAACACGCGGAGGAGGTGCGTACACTTCCATGTCCTTTTATTTATGGCATTATGCCTGGTGCACTTAGAAAAGGGGGGGGGTTTGGGGGGAGTTTTTTTTGCAGTTTTTGACCGGGACTGGGTTTGAACCCACCACCTCCAGCATATGGGGCTGGTGCCTTACTCTGTTGAGCCACAGGTGCCATCCAGAAAAGGGTGGTGTCTTAAAGGGACTTCTCCGTCAAAATAGACCATTGTAGCTGAGAGTTTTTTAACAAAGGAGTGGGGAAGATCCAACTTTTAGTGAAGGAGAGGATTGTCTGCCACATAGGGCCTGTCTTCTACTCACTGTAAGTGCAGCCATGCTTGGACACAGCTGGATTTAATGTCCACTTATACACGCTATGTGCAGAAGAATGATGTGAGATAACAAAGGCCATGCCAGATGTTCAAAGACTGACACGGTAATTTCAGTTTATGTTTTCTTATGCTGCAGAATGTGGCTTTAAACATTGCACAAAATTATCAGAAACCTTGAGTGATTTATGGGAGATCAAAGAACAAACTTCTAAAGAGGTATCTTAAATTTTTCTGATAATAAAAAAGTGCAAGCTATTCTTTTTTAAAAATGCAAAATATCCAATGTACTCAACTCTACTATGAAACCAATGTATAAGCACCCACACTTCCATATGAAAGCTATAACTCTACTACAACCCGTGATGAAGGGGAAAGAGGAGGGGGAGGGGAGTGGAGGAGGAGGATGGGTGGAGGGAGGATAATTGGTGGGACCACACCTATGGTGCATTTTACAAGGGTACAGGTCACATCTACCAAGTCTAGAGTATAAATGTCTTACCACAATAAGGGGGGAGGTTAGGGTGAAGGGAGGGTAATGGGTGGGGCCACACCTACGGTGCATCTTAGAATGGGTACAGGCGAAACTTACTAAAGGCAGAATACAAATGCCTACATACAGTAACTAAGAAGATGCCATGAAGGCTAGGTTGAACAGTTTGATGAGAATATTTCAGATTGTATATGAAACCAGCACATTGTACCCCTTGATTGCACTAACCTTGATTGCACAGCTATGATTTAACAATAAAAAAAAAAAGTGTGGTGAAAGCTATGTTAACCAGTTTGATGAAAGTATTTCAAATTGTATATAAAATCAGCACACTGTACCCCATAAATGCATTAATGTACACAGCTATGATTTAATTAAAAAATGCAATAAAATTAAGAAAACAAAGATCATCTAAAATCCCATCATCGAGACGTAAGCACCATTTACTTTTTGGCGTGTATCTTCCAGACTTATTTCTATCAAAGAGCAAGCTTAGAAGCTGAATCCAGACCAGAATTAAGATTTTTTGTTGTTCTTTAAGAATATTTATTTTTGGTCATCATGACATTTCAAATATATGATAGTTACAGAAAGCAATGTGATAAAAATGTGTGGGCCCAAAGCCTTCATATTATAAAAGTTAGCACTTTCGATATTTACTTCAGATAACTTTTGTACCTTTTATTTTCGTAATTGTAAAATAATATTTCCAGATTTTTTAACATATATTCCCTGCCCATATTCTTACCTGATCCTTTTTTCTTCCTATAGATAATCACAATCCTGAAGTTAGGAGCATCTGTGCATCTGGTTCCCCAGTGAAACTTAACCAATAGGATAAACACATGCACGTGTATACACATACACACATGCACACATGGGTGCATGTAGTGGGGCAGGAAAAAAAGGGGTAAATAATTCCTTCTTCTTTTTGTTCTATACAGGCCTGCAATGGATTAGATGGTACCCACTCACATTGGGGAGAGCCATCCGTTTCACTGAGTCCACCAATGCAAATGCTAATCTCATCTGGAAACACCAGGCACATGCACCAGAAATAACATTTAATCTGGGCACCCTATGGCCCAGACAAGTTGATGTATAAAATTACCATCACACTTTCCCACGTGTGTTTTTATATTTTTCATATATGTTTGCATAATTAAATGTTTTTTTGTTTTTTAAAGATGTATACAAATTATATGTTTTAATATATGTCTCTAAAACTCTTTTTTGCACTCACTATTATATTTCTGACATTTATCCATGTTGATACATCTCTATTATTAATTACTGTATAATGTTCCATTGAATAAATTTATCAGAGTTTGTTTATCTATTCCCTCATTGATAGACTTTCAGGTTGTTCTAATGTTTTGCTATTTCAAATAATGTCATCATGGACATATTTGTCCTCACCTGTGAACATCTATGAGAATTTTTGGAGTCAGAGTTTGAGGTAGATGGATAAGCACATTTTCAATTTCAATTCTTTATTTATTAAATATCAACTACATTGCTTTGTTAAATAGTGTACACTGTGCAGTTAATTCAAGTTATGGTCCCCAAGATCTGCACATTCCTCTTGGTTTTCATCTGGAGCAGTTGTAATCACCACTTGTGCTGTTCCTATTGTTTTAGGGCCAGGCAGTACCTGCTGTCTTCACTATTCCCATGGGCTAATGTCCTGCTTGCAGTCATAAAGTGACAGTGCTTCTGGTAGAATGTTTATAAAGGCATCTGCAATGATCTCTTCTATTGCTGTGTGCATGCCCCATTACAGTATGCCTGCCCTACCCCTCTCTTTGAATCTGGGATAACCTTGTGAATTCTTTGACTAATAGAATTTATAGAAACAATCTTATGTGACTTCTGAGCCTCAACCTCAAGAAAACTTACAGCTTCTTGTCTCCCCATCTTAGAACACAATGCTAACATGTCAGGAAGCCTCCATGACAGTGAATGACCATGTGAAGAGAGATGACCATGGAGGATGACCATAAGATCACAGAGGATGACCACAGGATGAGATGGCCACAGGACAATCAGCAAGTATCAACTGCCCAACATGTGACTGTGGCCATTTTGAACCCTTCAGCCCCAAATAAACCACTAGATGACTTCAGCCATATCAACAGAAGAACCGCTCAGAAGAGCCCAGCCCCAATTGCTAACCCGTAGTATTGTAAGCAAATAAAATGATTTTGTTTTTACTCACTGGGTTTTGTGGGCAATTTGTTCCATAGCTAGAAACAACTGATGCAATGCCTCTCTCCACTTCCAGTGCCACAGATCTCTTGCCTCTTATCTTCTGCCATGGGGCTTTCCTTTTACTACTGAGCTGTGATATTCCATAGAACCCACAAACTCACAGTCCAGGAAGGGCCATTGGCAAACCACGACCAAATGGAGATGAGAGGTAGAGGATACATATTTCTCCCTTCCCCAGAAAGTGGGTAGTGTCACATGTTTTCTCTGAAGACAGCTTACAGCACTGAACCAATTTCTCATGAAGCTATGGTCAGCTTGGTAATATACTTTTTAATATTTTCTCTATCTCTTTCTCTAATCCTTTACCTCTTTTCTTCAGTCTGACTTCCTTGAAATTTCATTCCCCAAAGAAGTCTTAGTATATCAGATTTGCTCAACTCCCGTTTTATAGGGAATCTGAGAAAAAACGGTTCCAAGAAAGTCCTTAGGATGGGGTTTGGAGTTGAATCACCCACTAGTCTGAAGGCACAGGTTCCCCCACTGCTGGGGGCAAGTGGACTGGTAATAAACCCTTATGTGCAGTGGCATCATCAAAGTTTCCACCTGTGGGTAATTGTGATAAGTAAGGTACAGGTAGAAGATGAGAGAGATGTTGATGTTCCCTAACTGCTGCACATTAAAACCATAAAATAGATGGAGCCTTAACAAAACCTCCATGTCTAGGTCTCATCCTATACTGATCAAATAAAAATGTCTATGGGTGAGAGCCAGGGGTTATTATTATTTTATTTATTTCTTTAATTAAAACAAAAAATTTTTTGAGACAGATTTTCACTTTGTCATGCTCAGTAGAGTGCTGTAGCATCACAGCAATCTCAAATTCTTGGGCTCAAGTGATTCTCTTGCCTCAGCCTCTTAAGTAGCTGGGGCTACAGGTGCCCAACATAACACCTGGCTATTTTTAGAGATTGTGTCTCGCTCTTGCTCAGGTTGGTCTTGAACTCTTGAGCCCGAGCAATTCACACATCTCGGCTTCCCAGAGTGCTAGGATTACAGGAGTCAACCATTGCATCTGGTAGGTAATATTTTTTTAAAGATCCCCAGTTGATTCTTATATGCAGCAAAATTTGGGAACCACTGGTATATGCATTGATTACCGCTCTTGACTGGTAGAATGTGGTAATCATAATTGTAAGAACTGTGGTGGGTATTGGACATTTTTTATAGCATTGGAATGCTTGATAAATTATTCAGGACAGCTTACTGCCAAACTAGAGCAGGCTGGGAAACCCAGAGGGCGTCTATAGCAGTCCTTAACTCTTACCTCCTGCCTTCACTGGACCAACTGTGCTGAAAATCAGGCCCAGCATCTGATAATAATAGTAGCAGAGATGCAAAAGATACTGAATGTGCAGACTTAGAGCTCCTACATTAAATTCATGCCCTAAAGGTGAAAGAGTGGGACCCTGAGACCAGCCACAGGAGCATTAGGTTAGAAGGGCTTAAGAATCTTTAGCCACAAATTCTCTAGGCCAGCAGAAGCAGAACTTCTCTTATTCAATACAGGAAAACCACTTCCCTGTGCTTGGAGATGAAGTAATGACTTCATCTGAAGCCTCACAAGATGGTTACATATTCACTTCAAAATCTATCTCTCCCCTCTCTCAAACCTTTGTTGCCTCATGGCCAATTACCAGGGTCAGGTCTCAGCATAGCTAAATGAGGGTACTATAGTCCTTGCTTCAGAAAAGAAGCGCTACCTGCCAGGACATTTCAAGCCCTGGCTAGTCAGTTGGCAGAAACAGTAGGTGCACATACAAAAGTGGATTTTGAAAGGGTGGACGAGGAAGATGGACTACAAGGTACGGAAGACTTTATTGACATGGATCCCTCACCTGTGCCTCAGAATTCAATGTTCTAACAAGGATGTTGATCCTCATAGTTTGCTTAAAAGTTAGAATGATACACAGTTTACAGTAAAAGATGGGGCAAGTTGCTACTACTGCACACAGCATGTATGGGTCCACCCCTTCCCTCGGGTGGGACAGGTGGCCAAAGCAAAATCCCTGTCCATTTTTGTGTTTTAGAAACTTTTCAGAGGCTTAAAATCTGAGTCCCTCAAAGAAGTAAAAGGGGTTCACCTAGACTGAGGAATGGGCCTATGAGAGTCAATTCTTGCATAGAACAGAAGCCTGATCACATTTTTGGTTTCCAGATGGGTTTTCTGCAAGTATCCAAGGCATGCAAACCTATTGCAGATCTTTTGGGAATCCAGTATTGACATCATATTAGAGAAAAGGTAATGAAGGGCCTTCTAACCATGTGACAGTCATCAGGATCCATGTAACTCCTTGTGCTAGACCCTCTCCCCCCTGTACCATCTGTGATCATTAGATGCAGAGCTGACCATCCTGCAGGTCCTCGTGAAGCCAATGGTCACTGATTGTGGTGGTTGCCTCATTTAGGTCATATAGTCTCCAGGTTTCTCCTTTGTCCTCCTGCCATCTGCCTTTTAGATGGGTGCATAGCCAGGAGCTCCTCTACCAAAAGATGAGTAGAAATGTCCAGTGAAGAAAAGAGTCAAAGCAGTTAGCCCACCTGCTCCTAACAGAGCTGATCAGGCAAAAAGTGGAGGGATTGGAGTAGATGGAGGATGTATCCTTTCCTTAACCTTGACGTTCAGGTTTTTCTGCTCCTTTAATTTACTCCACCCTCTATGCTCACTCCAGCAGATAATAACCATAAATGCAATATTATTAGCTAAGACTTAATGTTTGCAGCAGCAGCAGAGATAACTAGACCCTCACCAACCCCATTTTTACTGCTTGCATTCCAAGGAAGACAATCATGTTTTTCATTTCCACTTGCAATAAGCCTGGGTGCAGGTCAATGCAGTAGTGATATATGCAGCTTCCAGACCCGGCACAATCCCCCCTGAACAGCCCTTCTTGCCTCTCTTTTCCTTCTATGGCAACTGCAGAGGATGCCTGTTGAGGATAGTGACATTATAAGATGGAAAAAGACTGGACCCCTTGGTCTTGTCTTCAAGGAGAATTCTCTGATATATAATGGGCTGTGATATAAGTCCTATGTTAAGCCCCTTTGGGCTGTTTGTTACAGTGGCTTGCTTTACTTATCCTGACTAATACAGGCACTTACTCTAGGACAGGTATTAGACATACATGACCTCATTAAATGCCTAGAATAATCTTCAGACAGGTCTACCACCAGCACCCTATTTTACAGATTAGGATATAAAGGTATGGAATGACTTGTTCCAAAACTCACAGCTGGGAAATGACAGCATGAGGAATCAGATACTGTTAGTCTGGCTCCCAAATCTCTGTCTTCCCGATGTGTTCGTAACTGGGAACTGATTACTGCAGAATCCTAGTGATGAGACACAACACAGCAAGAAAATTATAAAAGAAAAGTGGTAAGAGTTACTAAAATATTACCTTTGTCACAGTGACTCCAATTTCTTAGGGCTGGGCTTAAATCTAAGCTGGGCACCCTATATATTAATACCTGATCACTTACTCACAGGAGTAAGGACACAGTCTCATGGAAAGACTTCTGTCTTTCCTTCCTGACTTCATCTATTCTAGCCCCAAGTGCTCCAGGCTGGAAGAAGGCGTAGCCTCCTCTGCTGCTCTCAGGTGGTGGTCAATTTGGGCAGGGGAATGACTGGGTGACCAGGGGAAGACCAATTCAGAAGGAGAACTGGCCTGAATCTTTATATAGGAAGGGAAGCCCTTTTCTGGTGACTTTCCCCGTCCTTCCCGAAACTTCTCTAGTCTCTGATCACAGGGTAGCCAGTTCTGTTTGGCCCACTGGCTCAGGCCCCTGGAACTGGTGAGTCCTCTGTGACGATGGGAGGCATGGAAAAGAGGAAACAGTCGGGTTTATGACTACTATCCTCTTTCATTCTCACTGTCAAAGCCACCCTTGATTCTCATGTTTACATGGCAGGTGAACCAGCTGAGGCTTAGAGATGTTGTCACTTGCTCAGAGTCCTGGGGTATGGAAGAGAGAAGGATAGAGTCTGAACACTGGTCTCCCTGGCTGCAAGGTTCCTTCTTTCAGGATTTGCTTGGCAGCCTCTGTTTTCTGCTGGCTTTTTAGTGACCATTTGGAACTTCCTCTCTCTTTAAATTCTATTTGATTTTCCGGTATACTAATATCATCATTCCCCATTAATTTTTTTCAACATTGGCCACCCTTCATTCTTTTTGATTGTTCAGAGAATGGTCACTTCGCTGTGGGATCTGAGTATTGCCCAGCAAAGTCAATTTACCTTCCATGCATGAGAGCAAAAAGCAAAATTTGCCAAGTGTGGGGTGCCAATAGACAGCCTACCCACCTCAGGGTGTCTTAGAGTTTTTGTGGAGCTGATTAATAAGAAACATTTCTTTGGGCTCTGCACAAAGGGTTTTCATGGAGCACGGGTCTGCTTGAAGGGTTTTCCTGTTGCTGGAGGATGAACAGGAGGTGACTCCTTCCCTGCCAGCTCTAAGCAAGGAGAGGAGGTTCTGGATAATTCTACACTCATTTTGCCTGAACTCTCTGGATAGTAATATAAGTTTAGCCAGTGACAGTGACGATGATGACAATGATGACAAATAGTCTCTCCTTCCTTTAGGTGCAATTCTGCAAGGAAATCAGGCCAGGTGTGCTTTCAGCCTTAGTGGCTCTCTGCTGTGACAGGGCTGTCACCTGCTAGTCAGGAAGAGCAGAGCCTGAAATCCCCTGGGGGCTGAGACTGAGTGGGTCATGGTGAAAAGCCCAGACCTGTACTCTGAGGACCCCAACACAGTAGGAAGGGGCCAATCTCCTCACTCTTCTCAGGGCTGTGCTGAGGAGAAGCACGTTTTCTCAAGCCCAGACCACGCGGCCCTCTGTCCTCATGAAGGCATGGAAGGCCTTAGGGACAGGGACTCCTGCCAGCCCCTCGAGTGGTCCCCACTTGCCCAGTAACTGACCCCCATGTGCCCGAGCTGACCCCCATGTGCTCACCTTCCCCCTCAGGTGTCCACAGAGCAGGGACAAGATGTCCCTGAAGTCCCCGGTGCTCATCCTGGCTCTGAGGGGAGCATTTTGGTGTGTCCTGCTCTCCTCCTTTCAGCCAGGGTTGGACAGCTGCTTTCCCAGGCCCCACCCAGGACGCTCCTCTTAGCTCAGATCCGGCCCCAGGTCCAGTTAGCCCCCAGCAGGTTGCTGGCTTATGTCTAAAGCTGCCTTTTAGAGAGGACTCTGCCCAGCTGTATAATCAAACATTGGAAGCCCAAATGAGAAATCATAGCTTGGAATTCCATCCAGAGTGTTGATCAGCTTCTCAAGTCATAAATCATATTCCCTTCTCCCAGAGCGGGGGGTCATGTGGACCTCCAGGCACCTCGACACGTGCTGTGTAACATGGCAGTCACAGTGTGGACGGGTAGAAAGCGAGTTGACAGCCAGGAGATTCAAACCCCCCTGTCAATAGGAGGGATTCTATGTTGCAAAGAAAGGGGAGTAGAACCCCAGAGTCCTTTGTCCCGCCCCTTTCCAAAGCCCTGTCCTACCCCCCTCTCCCCGCAGCGTCCTCACCAGCACGAAGCAGACAAAGGCCCATTGGGGGTTTCTAGGGCTTTTCCTGGATGCTTCTTAAAGTGTCTAATTTTAAAGAAGAAATCTTTCATCTGACATCCTGTTTCCAGGAGACAGGTTTGGAAGGAATTTTCACAAGTCACTAAGGCCCCTGGAAATGTGTTTTCTGGTGGAAAGTGCACGGCTGTGAGATGCGTACAGAGTTGTTCTCACTGGGGGTGGGAACGGAGGACGCAAGAAAAGGAAATAAAACACTAAGAAAAGATGCCTCCCAGGCCGAGTGGAGGGAGGATGCAGCGGTGACCGAAGGCAAACAGCATTTGATTGGGAGTACAAAGAACATGCAGCCAGAAGGCGCAGCGTCCCTCCTGGGGGAGATTACATGCAACTCCAAGAAATGCTAGGGACGGGCACACGCGTGGGGGTGGGGTGGGGACATGGGGGAGGAAGGGCAGGAGGGAGACCGTCGTCCACAACTTGAATGAGGCAGAGACTCAGTACACACACACACACAGAAGACGCTCCAGAAAAAAAAACAAAAAACAGCAACTCAGTTCATCTCCTCTGGAGCTTTCTGAGCCAAAAAGAAAAAATAAAATCAACAACTGCTGAACTGGAAGACAGTGGAGATGGACTAGCCGGTCTGCAGGGTCATGCAGCGGTGACTGCAGGGGTGGAGGGTGTGCTCAGCCCCTGCCCTGCCCCTCTGGAGGTGATGCCGGGATAGCAAATCTCCACAGCACATTCTCCTGCTTCCCAGACACCTTTCTCCCCGGCACGATCTCCTCCCTGCCCCGATCTCCAGGGACCTCCCACAGCACCTCCTGTCAGCTGCCCGACACACTCTACATGGTGCTACGTGGGATGATGACGGCATCTTATTAGGAGGTCAAGGATGACGCCAAGGAGAGAATGACTTAGTCCTTCCCAGGCCCCACCCAGAAAGGGACAGTGGACATACATAAACTCATGCAGAGGAAGTTTGGCAGATGAGGCTGTGGAATTTGAAGCCCAGCATGAGTCAAAGGGTGGAGTCGGGAGAGGGCAGAGAGGCATAATTCACAGGCCATTCTGTGAAGAAATGTCAAATGAGGGTGACGGGGGTTGGTGGAGGTGGTTTTATGGAAAGAGGGGCCCTCCTGGATCACTAATCATGGGTCAGGGCTGACGAGCAGGCAGACCTGGGCGCTAGTGGTGACTTGAATTAGGCTTTTGCAGGTGGACACGGGACGGTATTTCCTGCAGCTGCTGATGAAGAAAGGTGTGTTTTCCCACCCAATTATGCCACATAGCCTGAACCAGCACCAAACTATGGAGCAGAAGAAAGGCAGGCAAACGTGATTCAAAGTTTTTGCCAGGTGCAGTGGCTTATGCCTGTAATCCCAGCACTTTGGGAGGCCGAGGTGGGCAGTTCACCTGAGCTCATGAGTTCGAGAGCCTGAGCCAGAGCTAGACCCCTGCCTCTAAAAATAGTTGGATGTTGTGACAGGTGCCTGTAGTCCCAGCTACGGGGGAGGCTGAGGCAGGAGAATAGCTTGAGCCCAAGAGTTTGAGGTTGCTGTGCGCTATGAAAAACAGCATTTGACTGGGAGTGCTATGGGCGGGGGAGGGGACAAAGTTAGTATCTGTCTCAAAAAAAATTTTTTTTTGGATAAAAACATTTGCTTTAATTGCACAAAAAACGCTTTTCAATGTGCTTCTGTTTACCCAGGTTCTTTCTGCAAAGGAGATACTACTTATAGATGCAGAATGTTAAGGATGTTGCCTTTAGCCTGGAGAGAAAGTATAATTTGCAGCTTTTGCTAAGAGTGATAACCTTATTAAGTAATGGGATTCACTGATTAACTGCTGCTAACAAAACATTGTTACCAAACCTGTTAGTATGAAACCAGTGACAGAGCTACTGTCAGATTCACTTCTCCATCCTTCCAATCCCAGGGGGGTTTACAGAATTATTTCTCATTTAAATGGCCATTTTTCAACGTTTTTGTATTGCTTCCACTGATAGGTTAGCAATAAGTTAGCAGCTACTCCTAGGTGGATATCGAATTGACCTTGAGAGTTCAAGGAGAAAAGCAATTCTACTTAAAAAACGGGAAAATGGCTCTTTTTCCGGCTGGAACCATGGAGGGTGTTGAAGAGAAGAAAAAGAAGGTTCCTGCTGTGCCAGAAACCCTTAAGAAAAAGCGAAAGAATTTCGCAGAGCTGAAGATCAAGCGTCTGAGAAAGAAGTGTGTCCAAAAGATGCTTCGAAAGTCAGGGAGGAAGGTTAT
>CAUYPK010100125.1:0-43699 GCA_963574355.1 Loris lydekkerianus | reverse complement strand
CTTTTTGATGTTTTGTTTTGATTTTTAAAAATCCATAATTAACATTTGTTCACATTTGGATTCCAACCCAACCCCATAAAGTGTGGGCAAGGCAAAAACAACAACAACAAAAAATCAATAGATAAGATTAAGGGTCTGGCTCGGCACCTGTAGTACAGTGGTTACAGAATCAGCCACATACACTGAGGGTGGCATGTTCGAACCAACCCAGTCCAGGCCAGCTAAATAACAATGACAACTGGAACAAAAAATTGCTGGGCATTGTGGCGGTGCCTGTAGTCCCAGCTACTCAGGAGGCCGAGGCAAGAGAATCACGTAAGCCCAAGAGTTTGAGGTTGCTGTGAGCTGTGACACCACAGCACTCTACCAAGGCAACATAGTGAGACTGTCTCAAAAAAAAAAAAAAAAAAAGAAATGATTAAGGATCAAAGAGAAAGTATTAGGTAATTATAAGGCATCATTACATTTTGGGTACAACAGTGTCATACTTAATGATTTTCTCTTTTCCTCAGCTAAGTTTGTTTGTTTGTTTCGTTCTTTCTTTCTTTCTTTCTTTCCTTTTCTTTTCTTTTCTTTTTTTGTTGCAGTTTGGCTGGGGCCGGGTTTGAACCTACCACCCTCAGTATGTGGGGCTGGCGCCCTACTCACTGAGCCACAGGTGCTGCCCAGCTAAGTTTCTTTAATGCAAATGTTTCATCTCTTTCCGTGGATTTATATCCTGTCATGTGGTGGTAAATATTTAATAACTAACTCACTTTTTCTTTTCTTTTTTTTAAATTAAATCATAACTGTATACATTAATGCAATCACGGGTACAATGTGCTAGTTTTATATACAATTTGAAATATTTTCATCAAACTGGTTAACATAGCCTTCATGGCATTTTCTTAGTTATTGTGTTAAGACATTTATATTCTACATGTAGTAAATTTCACATGTACTCTTGTAAGATGCACTGTAGGTGTGGTCCCACCAATTACACCCCCTCCACCCATCTTCCCCAATCCCTTCCCCTCCCTCTCCCCTTTCCCCATATTCTTGGACTATAATTGGGTTATAGCTTTCATATGAAAGCTATAAATTGGTTTCATAGTAGGGCTGAGTACATTGGATACTTTTTCTTTCATTCTTGAGATACTCTGCTAAGAATATGTTCCAGCTCCATCAATGTAAGAGATAAAGTCTCCATCTTTCTTTAAGGCTGCATAATATTCCATGGTACATATACCACAATTTATTAATCCATTTGTGGGTCACTGAGCATTTGGGCTTCTTCCAGGACTTAGCAATTATGAATTGGGCTGCAATAAACATTCTGGTACAAATATCTTTTTATAATGTGATTGTTGGTCTTCTGGATATATACCTCATAGAGGAATTGTAGGATCCAATGGCAGGTCTTTTTTTAGTTCTATAAGTGTTCTCCAAACATCTTTCCAAAAGGACAGTATTAGTTTGCATTCTCATCAGCAGTGTAGAAGTGTTCCCTTTTCTCCACATCCACACCAACAACTATGGTTTTGGTATTTTGTGATGTGTGCTAATCTTACTGGAGTTATATGATATCTCAAAGCAGTTTTGATTTGCATTTCTTTGATGATTAAGGATGATGAGCACTTTTTCATAAGTCTGTAGGCCATGTGCCTGTCTTTCTTTTCAAGTTTCTTTTCAAGTCCCTTTCCCAGCCTGAGATGGGATCACTTGTTCTTTTCTTGCTTATATGTTTGAGTTCTCTGTGGATTCCGGTTATTAAACTTTAGTGGGAGACATAATCTGCAAATATCTTCTCCCATTTCGAGGGCTGTCTGCTTGCTTTACTTACTGTATTCTTGGCCGTGCAGAAGCTTTTTAATTTGATCAGGTCCCAGTAGTGTATTCTCAGTGTTACTTCAATTGCCTGGGGGAGGGGGTCCTCCTCATAAAATATTCTCCCAGGCTGATTTCTTCAAGTGTTTTTCCTGCACTCTCTTCTAGTATTTTTATAGTTTCATGTCTTAAGTTTAAATCTTTAATCCAGTGAGAGTCTATCTTAGTTAATGGTGAAAGGTGTGGGTCCAGTTTCAGTCTTCGACAGGTCGCCAGTTCACCCAGCACCATTTGTTAAATAGGGAATTTTTACTCCATTGAATGTTTTTGATTGGCTTGTCAAAGATAAAATAACAGTAAGTAGCTGGGTTCATCTCTTCGTTCTCTATTCTGTTCCATACATCTACCTCTCTGTTTTTGTGCCAGTACCATGCTGTTTTGATCACTATTGATTTATAGTATAGTCTGAGGTCTGGTAGTGTGATTCCTCCTACTTTGTTTTTATTTCTGAGTAATGTCTTGGCTAGTAGAGTTTTTTTTCTGATTCCATATAAAATGAAGTATTATTTTTTCAAGATCTTTAAAGTATGACAGTGGAGCTTTAATAGGAATTGCATTAAAATTATATATTGCTTTGGGTAGTATGGACATTTTAACAATATTGATTCTTCCCAGCCATGAGCTGGTATGTTTTTCCATTTGTTAACATTTTCAGCTATTTCTTTTCTTAGAGTTTCATAGTTCTGTTTATAGAGATCTTTCACATCCTTTCATCTTCTTTGGCACTACTGTGAATGGAATAGAGTTCTTAACTGTTTTTTCAGCATGACTATTATTGGTATGTATAAAGGCTACCAATTTATACACTGAGATGCTGCTGTATTCCTTGATCACTTCTAAGAGTTTTGTAATAGAATCCCTGGCATTTTCAAGATATACTATCATATCTTCTGTGAAGAGTAAAAGTTTGATCTCTTCTGACCCTATGTGGATACCCTTGATAGCCTTTTCTAGCCTAATTGTGATGGCTAAGACTTCCATTACAATGTTAAAAAGCAGTGGAGACAATGGGCAACCTTGCCTGGTTCCTTATCTGAATGGAAATGATTTCAATTTAACACCATTCAATATGATATTGGCTGTGGGTTTGCTGTAGATGGCTTCTATCAGTTTAAGAAATGTCCCTTCTATACCCATTTTATTAAATGTTATGATCATGAAACGATGCTGGATATTATCAAAAGCTTTTACTGCATCAATTGAGAGCATCATATGGTTTTTTTTTTTTTTTTTTTTTTTTGAGTGACTGAGACTCACTTTATTGCCCTCAGTAGAGCAGTAGAGTGCCATAGCATTACAGCTCAAAGCAACCTCCAACTCCTGGGCTTAGGCAATTCTCTTGCCTCAGCCTCCTGATTAGCAGGGACTACAGATGCCTTCCATAATGCCCAGCTATTTTTTGTTGCAATTTGGCTGGGGCCAGGTTTGAACCCACCAACCTCCATATATGGGGCTGGAACCCTACTCACTGAGACACAGGTGCTGCCCTGGTCTTTGTTTTTTAATTTGTTTACTAGATGTATTATATTTATAGATTTACATACATTGAACCAGCCTTGAGACCCTGGGATAAAACACATTTGGTCATGGTGTATAATTTGTGCTGCTGGATTCTGTTCACCCCAATCTTGTTGAATATTTTTGCATCAATATTCATTAGTGATATTAGTGTATAATTTTCTTTTCTTGTTGGGTCTTTTCCTGGTTTGGGGATCAAGGTGATATTTGTTCGGTAGTATTCCTTCTTTTTCTATATTTTGGAAAAGGTTGAGTAATATGGGTACTAGTTCCTCTTTAAAGGTTTGGTAGAATTCTGATGTGAAGTCATCTGGTCCTGGAATTTTCTTTTTAGGGAGATTTTGTATAGGTGATGCTATTTCAGAGCTTGATATAGGCTTGTTCAACATTTCCACTTCATCCTGCCTAAGTCTAGGAAGGTGGCATACTTCCAAGTATTGGTCTATTTCCTTCAGATTTTCATATTTCTGAGAATAGAGTTTCTCGTAATAGTCATTAAGAATTTTTTGAATTTCTGAGGGGTCTGTTGCTATTTCATCCTTACCATTTCTGATTGATAAAATTAGAGATTTTACTCTTTTTTTCCTGGGTAGGTTAGCCAAAGGTTTATCTATTTTATTGACTTTTTCAAAAAACCAACTATTTGATTTATTGATCTCTTCTATAATCCTTTTGTTTTCAATTTCATTTAATTCTGCTCTAATTTTGGTTATTTTTTTTCTTCTGTTGGGAAAGAAATGGGATTGGAATGTTCTTCCTTTTCTAGTTGCTTGAAATGTCCCATTAAATTGTTAACTTCCTCTCTTTCCATTCTCTTGAGGAAGGCTTGCAGTATTATAAATTTTCCTCTTAGGACTGCCTTTCTGGTATCCCAGAGGTTCTGATAATTCATGTATTCATTGATGTTTTGTTCCAAAAAATTGGTAATTTCCTTCTTAATCTCATTTATGACACATCTATTTTATTCAGCATAAGGGTATTAAGCTTTTATGTTTTTGTATGAGTATGCAGATTCCTGTTGTTATTGAGTTCAACTTTTATTCCATGATGGTCCAAGAAGATGCCAGGAATAATTTCTATTCTTTTAAATTTGCTGAGGTTAGACTTGTGACCTAAGATGTGATCAGTTTTGGAATATGTTCCATGGGCTGATGAGAAGAATGTGTATTCAGTTTTGTTAGGATAAAATGTTCTGTAGATGTCTGTTAAATCCAAGTTGAATGGGTAAGTTTAAGTCTAAAATTTCTTTGCTTAGCTTCTTATTGGAGGATCTATCCAACACTGCCAAAGGAGCGTTTACAACTCTATTATGGTGCTGGAGGAAATCAAATTCCTAATGTCTGTTAGAGTCTCTCTTATAAATTTAGGTGAATTCTGGTTGGTTGCATAAATGTTAATAATTGAAATCCCATCATGTTGAGTGTTACCCTTAACAAATATGAAGTGACCATCCTTATCTTTCCTTACTTTTATTGGTTTAAAGCCTATTGTATGTGAGAATAAAATTGCAACACCTGCTTTTTTCTGATTTCCATTTGCCTGAAATATAGATGACAATCCCTTCACCCCGAGACTATATTTATCTTTTAATATAACATGAGATTCTTGTATGGAGCAGAAATCTGGCCTGAGTTTTTATATCCAGTCAGTCAACCTGTGCCTCTTTAGAGGACAATTTAAGCCATTCACATTAATTATAAACATTGATAAGCCTGGTAGAATTTTGGGTATTGAGTTTTTCAAAAGTTCAGTGGACATATTTAATCCTTTGGCCACTGTGGAAGTTGGAATTTGATCAAAAGTTTCTGAGTAAGTTTACTTTTGTGGTGGAGGATTGCAATGCTCATTATTGAGGATAGGTCTAAGAATATCCTGGATAGCTGGTTTAGTTAGGGCAAATTTCTTCAACATGTGAATGTTATTAAAGTATTTAATTACTCCATCATAAATGAAACTCATTTTTTGTGGATACAGGATCCTGGGTTGAAAGTTATTTTGTTTTAGTAGATTAAAAGTCAATGATCACCCTCTTCTACCTTGAAAGGTTTCAGTAGGGAGATCTTCAGTCATTCTAATATTCTTTGCCTTGAAGGTTATGGTTTTCTTACATATGGCTGCTTGCAGAATTTTATCCTTCATTTTAACTTTGGCAAAGTTAATTATAATGTGCCTAGGAGTTGTCTTCATTGGGTTGAGTCATGCTGGGGTTCTGAAACTGTCTGCTATCTGAATTTCAGAATCTCTTGGCATGTCTGGAAAGTTCTCCTTCAAAGAGCCTCTGCCTTTCAAAGCTATCTCATTGCCTTCAGGAATTCCTATAAGGCAAATATTAGTTTTCCTCAAATTATCCCAGAGGTGTCTGAGAGAATGATCCATTTTTTCTCTCCACGTTCTCTTCTTTGACTGTTTGGGAGTGTTCAAAAGCTTTGTCTTCAATGTCAGAAATCCTTTCTTCTGCCTGCTCCATTCTGTTACTGAGGGATTCTACTGTATTTCTCAGATCTTTGTGGGCTGCAAATTCTTGTCTCAATGTGTCAAAATCTTTGGTGATTTTGTCTTTGAATTCATTGACTTCTTGAGACAACTTTTGAAATGCTCCTTGAATTTCTATTTCCAACTTTACCTCCATTGTATTATTGTTATTTGCAACCCAAATTCTGAATTCTATTTCTGACATCTCAGCCATCTGTTTATGAATGGGATCTTCAGTTGTGTCCACCATATCACTCCTTGGGGGAGTTGATCTACTCTGGTTATTCATGTTACCAGAGTTTTTTCACTGACTCCACCCCATGATTATTTTATACCGTTTGGCTAGATGAGCAGATTAGGTGAAGTTGAGTTGGGGGCTCCTGGAGTAGTGATTTACCAACCTTTTGCCCAAGAGCTGAGACTGGTGTCTATACCTTTTCCCCTAGAGCTTTGCAAAGGACCTGTACAGTGCTATGGTCTGAGAAACTGGGGACCTGCTTGTTGTGGTGGGGCTAAGTGGCTCTGTCTTGTTTTCAGCTGGTGTCTGTCCTACCCTAGTGAATCAGTTACTCTGGGTTGAAGTCTCAGCTGTGGAGAAATACCAGCAATGAAGTCACCCTGCTTCCCACAGGTAACAACTGGAAAAGGAAAATCAAACCTTCCCACAACCACACACCCAGGGTAACACTTTGGATAGTCCTTGTGTGATTGGCCCAGTTAAAGAAGTCCAAATCAATTGTTCTAGTCAGTACCAGTCTCAGGTGGGAGAGTTCAAAATGTCTCTGGCGACTAGATAGCAGGGGGTCTGTTGGCAGCTCAAGTATGACTCCCTCCAGTACTCCATGAGGTCAGAAGGACCCACCCAGCAAAAGAATTAGTCTGGGAAGGTTGATTTCTCCTTCCCCACCTTGCACCTCTGTCACACCCAGACACTAGTAACCCCACAGGTCTGTGAACCAGTTCCCTACAATGAGCAGATGCTACAGGGATTTGCACCTGCCTGAGTCACAGGGAGATCTATGTGTCCTTGGCCAGGCTGCCACTCTCTGTCACTATCTGGCAGCAGGAGGTGAGGCCTGACAACCTCGGGTGTTTAATGGAGGCTGAAGTGGTTTACTCAGTTCCTACCCCACCCTTAATTGATGTCACTGACATAACAGAACAATTTTGCAGAATTTGTTTCTGTCCTGGCTGTATTCCCCTGCAGATCAGATGCTGTTTGAATTCATAGAAACTGCAACTTAGCCCCGGTCTGTGCTGCTGCCAGAAGCTGGCGTGTCTGTCTTGGCTTCAGTCTGTGTTGGGGCGGGTGCTGTTAGAGCTCACACTCAACTTTAAGTTTTAGCCTCTGCCCACCTGTGTTTGTCTCAGCTATGATCCCCTGAGAGCCAGGTGCTTTTTAGGCTCACTACACAGTCCTTCTGGCTTAGCCCTGCCCTGGGGGTATGCCATCTCTGTGCACGCATATTCTAGTCTCCAGCCCTGCTGAGCCCTGCCCAGGTAGGTACCGTTTCAGGCATACTCTTTACTCATGGGGCCTGTGTTTCCATCCCAGATCTGGTCCACCAGTGGCTGCCACTGGAGAAGTTGCCTGGCTTCCTTTGGTTGCCCATAGAGGCAGGGTGTGTCTCTTTAAAATATCCCCAGTTGTGTGAACCCTATCATTTCTGCTGCTGCTGCTGCTTCTCTGTGCCTGGGGTACCACCTCTCCCTCTCCCATATGGTACTCTCAGTTCACCATCTTCTCCTTTTTCCCGTGCTGCAGAATTGGCACAGACCAGAAACAGCCCACGTCCTGTCCACACCTCTTGAGAAAATGCCTAAGAATCTGGACTCCATGGTGAACAGGCCTCCAGACCTTGGGGTGAGAGTGGATGGGAGTGCTGGGAGTTACGAATTGCAGATAAAGAATATATACAGTTTTATGCCTGACAGGAGACTGCCATGGCACATTTGTAAGTCCTCTCTAGGAAATAAGTTCTAGTTTTTAGAGGGTCTCTCCCATGGGATAAAATAGGAGGGGATCAGAACTCTGCTTGCTTGTTTGTATGAAGTACTACAAGCCGTTCTCATGGGGGAGAGGACTCCTGTCCACTTGGCAATGGATTTTGTATCTATTGTTTATTTCCTTGGGGGCCACAGCCACAGCAGGGTTGATGTGCATTCTTCAACCTTCTCTCTTGGCTGAGCTCCAAACCATCGGCTTACTTGCTAAACTTCTGTCCTTTAACTCTCCTTCTGGACAGGAGCCTCTGAGCCCCCTCTCTTTTTCTTTTTATGAAAAAAGCTGTGATTTCTGTTGTTAATTTCTATGGTGTAAATATTGCCCCTATGGCTGATTGGAGGCTATGAATGTGATGTCAGTGAAAGTGCAATTGAGAAGGACTGTATATGATAGGCTCTTGCAAGATGTGGACCAAGTTCAGCATACCTCAACTTGTGTCTGAAATTATATCAGAAGTTAGGGTTGACTTGCTGGAATGCCTTATGATCTAAACTAGCAAAGGTACAAACTAGTCTGTCAGTCAGCATGCTTGAAAGTCAGAGAACTTAAAGAACTAGTGCTTCAATTTATAAATTTCAATGTATGGGTTTTAAAAGATAGAAAGGTTAGATAATTTTAAATAAAAGAAATAATTTAAGACACTAAGACATGGAATCACATTTCATGTCACTTCATTTGGGACACTTACATTATAAGTAAGTACAACATGCACTTCTAAAGCCCTCACTTGGTGTTAGGAATTCTTTTAAGCACTTTACCTATATCCATTCACTTAATCTTCAGAAAAACTATTTCATAGATGGGAAAAATGTGATACAAAGCAGTCATTTGCTCAAGATCGCATCATGAGCACATGGTAATGCAGGATTTAAAAGAAAACCAAAAACACAGGAGGAGTAGCATGAGCATGATGGTGAAATAGAAATTCTCTGGCTTACCCCCAACCCCCCAGAAATCCAATTAACAGCTACCTACAGGAAAGAATACTATCTGTAATATTTCAGAACTTAAAAGTGAGTCTGAGATACCCCAGGGTAGATAGAATTTATTAAGAAAAGCTATGATGTCAAGTGCACGCACTGGGAAAAGACAGCTTCTACAATATACATTGCTGGGAAAACTGTGGAAGAATGAAATTAGACTCCTAGCTCTCCCCATACAAAATCAACTCAAGATTACACTAGATTAAAGACTCTAGTGTAAGACTTTAAGTTATAAAACTAATAGAAGAAAATAGGAGGAATGATGTTAGTCTGGGCAATTATTGTTTGGACAAGATCTCAAAAGCAGAGGTAGCAAAAGCAAAAACAAGCAAATAAAATTATGTTAAACTAAAAATTTTCTTCACAGCAAAGAAAACAATCAACAGAGTGAAGTGAAAACCTACAGAATCAGAGAAAGTATTTACAAACTATGCATTTAACAACGGATTAGTATTTAGAATACATAAGGAACTCGGATGACTCAATAGCAAAATATCAAATTAACAAATAGGCTCCAGGCTGGAACAGACATTTCTCAAAAAAAGACATGCAAATGGAAACCAAATAAATGATAGAATACTTGATAACAAAACTCATCAGGGAGGTGCAAATCAAAGATACAATAAGGTATCAACCCTCCCTCATTAGAATGGCTATTATCAAAAAGACAGAAAAATAATAAATGTTGGCAAGGATGCAAAGAAGAGGGTGTTCTTACACCTTATAAGAGTAACTTAGTATAGCAATTATGGTATACAATTAGTATAGCAACCATATTTTGGAGATTCTTCCAAAATTAAAAGTAGAAAGCCCATATGAGCCAGCAGTTCCACTATTGAGTTTATATATCCAAGGGAATTAAAGTCAGTATGTTGAAGAGATATTTGCATCCCCTTATTTATTGTAGAACCATTCACAATAGTCAAGAGATGGAATTAACCTAAGTGTTCATCATGGATGAATAGATAAAGAAAATGTAGTATAGATACACAATAAAATAGTATTAGCTATACATATATATGTACAGAAAAAAACAACAAGATCCTGTCACTGTGGCAACATGGATGAACTTGGAGCACATAATGTTAAAAAAAGAAGCCAGGCACAGAAAGATAAATATTTCATTTTTTTAAACTTATATGTGGAGTCTAAAAAAAATCCTGATGTCCTAAAAGTAGAGAATAAAATTATCAGAAGCTAGAGAGGAAGAAAAGAAAAGGTAGATGAAGGGAAGTTGGCTAATGGGTACAAAGTTACAGTAACAGTTACATGGGAAGAATAAGTTCTGGTATAACTGGGTTCTATTTCACAGTAAGATTACTGTAGGTAATCACAAAGTGTCTTATATTTCCAGGGAGCTAGACAAGAGGATTTTGAAAGTTACCACTGCAAAGAAATGATAAAGGTTTGAGGGCATGGGGATGTTTACCATCCTGATTTGATTATTATACAATATATACATGTATTGAAACATCGCACTATACCCCGTAAACATGTACAATTATTATGTGCCAATGATAAATACAATTTTAAAAAATTGATTCAATTAAAAAATGATCCAAAGCATACCACCAAAGGAAGACATCAAAGCACTAAGGAAGATAAGGAAAGAATGAGAGAAAGGAGGAAGGAAGGAAGGGAGGAAAGAAGGAATGAACGATTGATTCAGAAGACAAGTTACAAAAAGGCCATAGCAGGTTCTGACCTTACAATAATAACCTTGACTCTAAATGGATTAAATACTCCAATAAAAAGATACGGAAAGGATGAATGGATTAAAAATTTTTAAAAAAAATCGAATTCATGCTTCCTACTGGCAACTCACTTTATACATAGGCTGAAAGTGAAGAGATAGTAAAAGATACTTCATAAAAAAATGGGAAAGAAAGAGAGCTGAAATACCTATACCCCTATTTTATATCAGGCAAAATAGACTTTAAACCAAAAACTATAAAAAGAGACAAGGATGTTCATTAAATAATGACGGATTAATTCACTGAGAAAACATAACCATTGTAATGACAAATGCATCCACCATCAGAGCACTTAAATACATAAAATAGTTATTAAATGATCTGAAGTCAGAAATAGGCAGTAATACTATAATAGTGGGCAACCCTCATACCTCGCACTCAAGAATAGATTGATCATCTAGACAGAAAATCAACAGAGAAACACTGGACTTAAATTACACTTAGACCAAATGGACCTAACAGATAAACACAGAACATAACATCTAATAGCAACAGGATGCACGTTCTCAAGAGCTTGTGAAATATTTCCAGGATACAGTATATGTTAAATCACAAAAGAACTTAACAAATTTGTGAGAATTGAAATCATAAAATACTCAAAGGTATGAAAATTAATCAACGTTCCCCCAAATAACCAATGGATCACAGAAAAAATCAAAAAGGAAATTCCAAAAATACCTTGAGGCAAACAAAAATGAGAACACAACATACTAAAACTTAAGGGATGAAGTGAGGGCTGTTTTATGTGGAAATTTATAGCAATAAATTCCTGCATCAAAATGGAAGAAAAATCACAAGTAACCCAACATTATACCTAAGATACTAGGAGGAAAAAAGAACAACCTTAGCTCAAAGTTAGCAGAAGGAAAATAACAAAGACCAGACCAGAAATAAATAAAAATAAAAACTAGAAAAACAATAGATAAAATCAACAAGATTGATTTTTTAAAGTATAATCAAGATAGAAAAACACTCTGCTAGACTAACCATGAACAAAAGAGAGACTGTTCAAAACAAATTAATCAGAAAAGAGGAGATAATTCAATTGGTACCACTGGGATACAAAAGGGATCATAAAACTAGTATAACCAGTATATGCCAACAAATTGGATAATTTAGATGAAATAGAAAAATTCCTAGATATATACAACATACCAAGGTAGACTCAGAGAGAAATAGACGCCAGACACAGTGGCTCATGTCTGTAATCCTAGCCCTTTGGGATGTTAAGGCTCAGGAGTTCAAGACTAGCCTGAGCAAGAGCAAGGCTGTCTCTACTAAAAGTAGAAAAAAATTAGCTGGGCATTGTGTCAAATGCCTGTAGTCCCAGCTACTTGGGGGGCTGAGGCTAGAGAATCACTTGAGCACAGGAGTTAAAGGTTATTGTGAGGTATGATGTTACAGTACTCTACACAGGGCTATAGTGTGAGACTCAGTCACAAACAAACAAACAATAAGAAAAGAAATAGAAAATCTGAATAGACCAATAATGAGTACGGAGATTGAACCGGTAATAAAAAGTCTCCCACCAATACTTACAGACCTAAAAATAGATGTGCCATTCGATCCTATAATTCCTTTACTAGGTTTCTACCCAGAAGACCAAAAGTAACAATATAACAAAGACATCTGTACCAGAATGTTTATTGCAGCCCAATTATTCTCAGTGGTGAAAAATTGAAAGCTTTTCCTCTAAGATCAGAAATGATGCCCATTCTCATCACCTCTTTTCAATGTGATACTGGAATTCCTTCTATCCTAATAGGAAGGGAAGAAGTGAAATTGTCTCTGCTGAAAAACTGGTCTTATATAGAGAAAACCCTAAAGACTCCACCAAAAGTCTATTAAAACTGATAAAACAAATTCAGTAAAGTTGCAGAATACAAAATCAATGTATAAACATCAGTGGCATTTCTATATAAAATAGCAAAATATTTGGAAAAAAATAGGAAAACAATCCCATTTACAATAGCAACAAAAATAAGTACTTAGTTGTAAATTAAACCAAGAAGATAAAAGATCTATATGCTGAAAACTGTAAAAATAAGACACTGATAAAAGAAATTGAAGAAAACACAAGTAAATGAAAAGATATTTTGTGTTCATGGCTTGGAAGAATGAATACTGAGAATGTTCAGATTACTCAAAGTGTTCTATAGATTCAGTGTAATCCCTATCAAAATCCCAATGTCATTTTTTTCACTTATTTGTACAGAAACACAAAAGATCCCGAACACCCAAAATACCCTTAAGCAAAAAGAAAAAAAAAAAAAAAATAGACGCATCACACTTCTTGATTTAAAACGTTCATGTATTATAAAGTAATTATGATCAAAACAGTATGGCTCTCACATGAAATGGACACATTAACCAAAATGGAGCTGAATGGAAAACCCAGACATAAATTCATGCATTTATAGGCAATTCACTTATACAAAGGTGCCAAGAACACACAATGGGAAAAGGACAGTCATTTCAATAAACAGTGTTGGAAAAACTGTATATCCACATGCAGAGGAAGGAAATTAGAATTTTAGGTTGCACCATATACAAAAATCAACTAAAAATGAATTAAAAACTCAAATATAAAATACATAATACATAAATAAAGAGCATAAGTACATAAATAAAGAGCTCCACATTGGCGTTGGCAATGAATGTTTGGTTATGACCTAAAAAGCATATGCAACAAAAGCAAAAATAAACAAATGGAAGGTATAACTAAAAAGCTTCCATATGGTACAGGAAAACAACAAACTGAAGAGACAGGTCACAGAAAGGGAGAAAATATTTGCAAACCACACATCTGATAGGCAGTTCATATCTAAAATATACAAGGAACTCAGAGAACTCAAGAGCAACAAATATCCCAATTAAAAAATGAGCAAAAACAGACGTTTTTCAAAAGAAGACATATAAATGGGTAAGGTACATGAAATAATTCTCAATATCACTAATTATTATGGGAATACAAATTAAAAGCAAAGTAATACATCATGTAACAACTGTTAGAATGGCATTTATCAAAAGGATGAAAGTTAAGTGTTGGAGATGATGTGGAAAAAAGGGAACTCTTACATGCTATTGACAGAAGAGTGTAGCCATTATGGAAAATAGTTTGAAGATTCCTCAAGAAATTAAAAATAGAACTACCATATGACCCAGTAATCCCACTTCTGAATTCAAAGGAGCAGAGATTGGAATGTTTTCACACCCACGTTCATTGCAGCATTTTTCACAGTAGCCAAGATATGGAAACAACGTAAGTGCCCATCAGTGGATTAATAGATGAAGAAAATATGATATGTATATACACAACAGAATGCTAGTCTTAAAAAATGAATAAATCCTCCCATGTAGGGTATAATAACATTGCTAAGTGAAATAAGACAGGTACAAAAAGACAAGTACCACATCATTTTACTTAAGTGTTGAATCTATTCATAATAAAGGCCACTCCTAGGAAGTAGGAGGATGGTAAGGACAGGCTGAGGGGGGGTCGAAGAGGGAAGGAATGGGGAGTTGTTAATGAAAGGGCACAAAGTTTCAGATCGACAGTAGGAATAAGCTTTCAGATCTATTGCCCAGCAGGTTGATGGTAGTCAACAGTCATCTATTATATATTGCAAAGTAACTAAGAGAGCAAATTTTTAATGTCTCATCAGAATAAGTGATAGGTAAGCAAAGCAATAGATATGATAATCAATTTGATTCCATCATGCCACATTGTACACATATATTAAAACATCACATCATACTTTATAAAGGTAAGCAATTATGATCAATCAAAAATAATGCTAGTAACATTTCAAAATATGAAAATGAATAAACACAAAAACAAAAACAAAATAAAAACATAGTCTGTCTCCAGGTTACTTGACCTTAACCAGTGGTCATAGTGCCTTTAAAATAAACTAGCAAGACAGCTACAAAAAAGACTTAATACAAGGTGGGTAGTACCAAAGTGAAAGTCCATATACTGTGCAAACATAGTCAAAAATAAAATAATCAAACAAAAATGAGAGCAAGGAAGACCACTAATAAAGACGTTTTAAAATTTTTCCTGCTTGATAAGAGAATGTTACTGTAAAAAGTTATTGAATCAAAATCGACAGCTTGTTGCTACAAAAATATCTTTTATGTAATGAAAAATTACTATGTAGAAACTACTATTGTAGGGGAACTGAGTGAAAAATTGTGGGTGCATTATTTTTCAACCACTTTAATTTGTATCATTGTGGAAGAAAATTTAAAAATGAAGGTAATTATTGAGCAATAGTTCAAAAGAAAAATCAACTGGTTTCAGAGAGCCAGGGAAATTCTAATTTTTTTTTTTTTGCATTTTTTGGCCAGGGCCAGGTTTGAACCTGCCACCTCTAGTATATGGGGCCAGCGCCCTACTCCTTTGAGCCACAGGCACCACCCATCATTTTTTCCATCATAGGGATTAACCAATGTTTCTCAAGAATGATAAAGTAATATTGGGGCCAAATTGTCCTTTAATTTAATCTGCAGGTTAAATTCTCTTTATCTAATCTCATAATAAAAGCCAGTAAGAACAGATTGTTCATGGGCAGCACCTGTGGCTCAGGGGGTGGGCGCCCGCCCCATATTCCAAGGGTTGTGGGTTTGAACCCAAACCCAGCCACAGCCAAACTGCAACAACCACAACAAAAAAGAATGGATTGTTCATGTACAGAATGGGAAATCCTTCTAGGTTTTCTCCCTAGGTTTATGAAAGGCTCAAAATTGTTCTAAATAGGGAGATGGGCTGCATAGATTTTTGGAGAACTAAATTCAGAAAAACTGTTTAGGGACACCTGCACGTGGACTCCAAATGAGAATGTGGCCTTGCTGACTCAATTTAATCGAAGAATTGGGAGAGCTCAAAGTTTGTAACATTTCTTCAACAGAATTGCCCAGATAGTGAGTGTGAGATGTTCTGGGATGATGATGTAAGCATGAGGATATAAGGGCAGCACCCAGCGAGAAATCGGTTTCTTTCTCAAGATTCTATTTGTAAGGAGAATGTCACCTCTTTGCTGTGTCCCAGGATTAAGGAAAAATCCACTCCAAGACACATTGTATCTACTTCTGGTCTACCAGCCTATTAACTTCCTTTAGTAAGTCCTGTATCCTTGGCTAAGGCTTAAATCTGCAATTTAGAAGGGGAGTTTCATGTTACCTACACACAACTGGAATATATACTTTTTACGTGAGGCTGAATAACGACTTAGGCAATTGTATGATGAAATGAATTAGTTAATACACGTTAATAATGTTTTGTTAACCACGAAATGTCATACAAATTATCTCCCACTCTCCATGTTTTTAAGGAGTAGAGAGAAACACATGTATCTGGAACACATAAATTTGGTTCTCCCAGGGGGTGCAGCATTTTATGTTAAAGAGTATGACCTAAGGTTATTATTGCTTGTTATGGGAGTATTGCATGGTCTTTTTAAACCTAGCTTTGTGTATTATGGGGAGGTTTATTAATACATCTGAGTATGTGTATAGAAGCTAGGTGAGACTGAGTCTTCCTCTAAAGAAATGTTATAATATAATAATATATTGTATAATATATAATTTATTATATAATAGAATGAATGTGGTATAAATATGAATATTTATTTATCCTAGAGGGATACACAGGCCTTATTTATAAGAGGTCTTTTGGGTACCTTACAATCAATAAGAACAATCACTGGACTCCACTGTCCTACGAAACAATATTCAGTGAACTCTAGAAACAGTTGAAAGAGCCTTGCAGGAAAAATATCAGATACTCACTACCATTTAAAAGATTATGGTAAATAGGTAGAGTTCAGCTTTGCCATTAAAGCAACTTAGGGCAGAAGTATCAGTGTATCAAGAAAGAAATCCTAGGAGATACTGCCAAAAAGCCATATAGGGGCCACTGGTGGAAATAAAATCCTGGAAACAATCATCCAAATAGATTATGGAGCTGCTATTGGCCTCCAAGAGAAGACAGTGGCAACTTCATTTTCATTCATCCAATCAATGATTATTGAATGGTTGCTGGCCTGCCTGTGATTGTTTTATTGGCTGATTGATTCAGCAAATAATATTAAGAACCTATCACGAGTGAGGCTGGATACTGGGTATATTTTTAATTTACCTATGAAGCAGCATAGGAAATACTTAAAATTGCCAAACAGTAGAAGGTAGCAGCAGCTGTTATAACCTCAACAAACAAATGGTGCTCCGTCTTCTCTATGGACCTCAGTGCAGATGCTCACCATGCTGCTTTAGCAACTTTTTCTTTACTTTTTATGTTTTCCAATTGGAACTTTTTCTGTTATATTTTTGTTCATTTGTAAACCACCCCCATGGACAACACAGATGCTGGTAGAATAAATGAGCAGGGGTACCTCAATTTCCCACTGGGCAATACATCAAAATTTTAAAAACTAAAGATGTCTATACATGTAATTATGTGGTTAATTAACATTTGTCCTTCCTGAGCTAAATATCCCCCCTCAAGGATGTTCTCCTGGTCTGTACATCGCTTATCTCTGCCTTTATCAGATTTTATAGTAAGCATCTATCTTCCCAGGACTCAAGAAACTAGACCCGAACCAGGGGGTCAATGTCTATATTCATCTCTGTATCCCCAATGTTTATCACAATCCTTGGTACACAACACTCAGTGGATGTTTCAGGAATGCATGACTATGTGGTGAATTTTTTGTGAGGTTATTCTTTATAGAAGGCTAGGTATTGAAAGTAATAAAAAGTGAGTTAGTTCATTTCCATGCCTCTATGAAATAGAAGGTATCAGTTTGTAAGAATGAAACCATATTATGTAGCTCATGTTGCCATTTTAATATCAGATTATGGCCATTTGGTATAAGTTCTGTTATATTGTCTTGTAGAAGACGTTAGTGTCATATTTCTTCTATTGAGGGTCTGCTTTTAGGCAACAGCTAATTAGTGTTTGGTAGGGTCCCATCCACTTTAATAAGAAATATCAATAAAGATAAGGACTATTAGTCTCCAAACTCTAATTTCCTTGTCTCCAGCTCAAATAAAGTAAAACAAAACCCATTCATACACAAATCCTTCCTATTTCAGTAAATAGTATAATTACCCATTTGCCAAGATAAAAGTATCGAGGGGTCATCCCTGGATGTTCTCTTCTCCGACCTGCCAAACCCCTCCCCCAGTTCACCAATCACAGACAATGTCCCATCAATTAGCAGGTTGTGTGGCTCTGCCTTCAGAATATATTTTGAATCTGTCAGGTTTCAACTATTTCTACCTTTACCATTAAGTAACATCTTACTCACTGTAGTAGTTTCATCACTGATCTTTACTTCAGGGTATTAGGAGAGGGTTTTGAAATCCATCAGTGGTTTCCCTCTGAGCTTAAAGTAAAAGCCACAGTCCACATCATCCCTCCAGGTCCTACATGGTCTGGCTTCCACCAACTCATCACCCTGACCTTTGATTGCCTGCTTCTCTCTGTTTTCCTTCCAGACCTCGGATGTTTTGTTGCTATGGAACTTGTTATCCTTATTTCCATGCTCATAGCCGTCACATTGTCACATTTGTCAGTCACTGTTCCTGGGATACTCCTCTGTGGGTCTCCATGGGGTGGCCATTCATTACCCAGCTCTCCATCTTCTCTTCCAAGAGGTCTTTGTAAAATGGCCTATTTGTAAAATAGTATCTCTACTCCAGTCACTTTCTATCCCAGTTCTCTACTTTAGTTTCCTAAAAAAGAATTTCTCATTTCCTCACATAATTTTTTGGATTAACTTGCTTCCCTATCATCTGTACTAGAGAGAAGTCAGGGTTTGTATCTTCCTTGTTTGCTAAACGGCAGGTGTATGTGGAATGCTTTAAGGATAATTCAGTATGGGAAGTGTGCTCGTTTTATGATATGAGGATCAGCGTGGTGATGTGCTATGAGCAATATACCAGATGCATTGAGACCATCAACTCATGCCTCATTATCCATTTCAAGGCTCATAAGAAAACACAAATATTATTTCAAACAGCTCAGATGAAAATAAGATTAGTATCCCATGGGGGAAGGCCAATTCAGGGTATTAACAACATGAGGATACAATTTTGTTCCATTAAATATCTATTTTAAAAAATATTCCTTTCAATTTTGTTAGATATATAATCACATTTATATTACCTAGGGTGGTTTGAGAGATGGGAGCAAGTCATTGTATATTGCTTGGAACACTGCTTCATTACTGTAATAAACATTTGTGCACTGACCTTTTTATCCCTCCAAATGTTTGGGCATGACCTAAAAATTTTCCAAAGTCGATATGAAACATATGGCCTGACTTTGTCAGCATGATATTATCATTGTGACGGTCACAGACTCCCAAGATGAAGGTTACCACACACCAGCCAGCACAGGAATAGAAAAAGTTCCTCAGGGCCTATAATAGCAACATAAAAATAACAACAACAAAAACAAGGAAATGTGTTAGCATCAGAGGGAATGGCAAAAAGAAAAATTACATAATTAAGAATAATTTTTATATCTCAGTGGAGAGATGGGTACAGTTAAGTGGCTGATTCTTAATATTCTACAAAAGAACATTAAATAATCTGATCTTTAGCCTAATAGATGAATGTTTTTTATTGAAATTGGGAAAAATATCTCTTTCATTAAGATGGAGCTAATTTTTAATGGTTTACTAGAGAGGTTTCCTGGTGTGATTTTTTTTTTTTTTTAGTGCCTTAGTTAATTTTTTTGTTTTCAAAGTAAAACGAGAGAGAAAAATGTGGCCCAATACTGCCTATCTATAGAGAAATTTAAAATATCAGTATTTTTAAAACTGTTTATTTATTTATTTGTTTTTGGCCAGGGCTGGGTATGAACCTGCCACCTCCAGTATATGGGGCCAGTACCCTACTCCTTTGAGCCATAGGCACTGCCCTCTATTTTTTTATATTTTAAACTTTGGAATGTAGAAAAATCTATACTGAGAAATATGTAACATTTTATGTTTATTCTTAGCAAGAGATTGTCCAGTCGATGTCTGAAAGTGTTTTGGCATATTGTACATATCAGTGCATGCCTCTGTAGGTACAAGCAGGTTACCATAAGGTCACCTGAAACATGTTTCTTTAATGAACAGAGCTCTGTTACCAAATACACTCTGTTTCCAAAATGATCTCCTGAAAATGCATCCTTTTTATCGGGTTGGTGGCATAATTATGAGTGATTGGTTGGGCCAAGGTTATGTTTCTCCTAGAATGGTGGTGCTGCCTTGCTGGAGTGGAAGGCTGTACCCCTGGAATACATGCCAGGTTGCCCAAGGTCCTGGCCAAGGTCCTTAATTTGTCTGTCAGATTTCTTCCACTTATAAAGTGAAGATAAATTAAATATGTCTTTCACAAGGTAGTGGTGAAGAACAAATGTATATGAAAACATTTGAAAAAATATATAACCCCAGGAATTTCTGCAAAGCTCAAGTCATAATTTTGGAATAGCTAAAAGGCAGATATCAAGATAATTTAATTGAATTCTTTGTTATTTGGCCTCTAAAACCTTGTATTTTGCTCCACTTCAATCTTGTAGAAGTATAGCACAGATGAACTAGTGGGTCTCCTTTCTTGGCCCATGCTAGCTAAGGCGACCCATTATCCTAGTTTGCCTAGGACTCAGAATAAGGGAATTTCAGTGCTTAGCACAGTTCCAATCAAATCCAATGTCAGCCCAAAGTTCCCTTTTGTGTAAATTAACATGCAACTGTCTCTGCCTCTGGGTGGAGCCAGCTGTACCAGTGTATGGCTTGGTAAATGGAACAAGGTCGGGCTCTGCCCACTCATCCCCTGAGCCAGGAGCCCTGGTATAAGGGAAGAACCTGCAAAACTGTATACAGCAGGCCAGATGCCAGGATAAAGTACACTGGGAGAAAAAAAAAAATGTTTGCTGTCAAACAGTACATTTTATAAAATTGTTACATAGAGGGTGTCAAAAATATATACACATTTCAATAAAGGAAAAAGCTTTTTAAATTGTAATAATATATACCAATAACAAAAGATGAATACAAGTCTCACTGAGCATCTTGTATAGTCAAATGTCATTTGAGTATTATACATTTCATTTATAAAAACTTACTTTGCATTCTGCAAACTGTTAAGAGAATGAGAGATGAAAAAATAGAGCACAGCAGAAGAAATGTATTACAAAAGAAGGGATATTTATAGAAATTGGAGATTGTGCACACACGGGTGGAGGTTACTTGAAGGTGTAGTTTCTGGGGGAGGCATCTTTCTAGAGTGAGATTTGCTGTCAGGGAAATAGCTAAGCAAAGAGAGTCTTTATTGATTGCCAGGAGTTTCACCCAGAAGAAAAACCAAACCCAGAAACTTTTATCTAGTTAATATATCATTTAAACTGGGTCATTAATACTAGGCTAATGATGGAGTGAATTAGAACTCAAGATGTACTTAATTTACTTTTCGATGAATCAGAATATCTAATGAACCAGAGCATATTCTTATCTTGGTACATTATTTACAATGATGTCCAGCAAGACAAACCTTTTCATAATCTGCCTTTAAGTGGTTCTGCTGACTGAACCACTTTTTGATTGTATTTTCTTTCAGAGGTCCTATCAGTCCAGAATGGCGATGGATCTTTGCTAGGGTTACAGCGTCAGGCACCATCTGCACCAAGCCTGGTTGATTGAAAAAAAAAGAAAAGAAAAAAGAATATGGAAACAATTCTTTTTTTTATAGGATGAGGGATCTGTAGAAAATATATCTTGTCATAGGTAACAATAATAGTTGTCAGCACTACTTGAATTACCTCTTTCCTTTCAAAACTTCCTTTTCCAAAGAAGGCTTTTCTAGATGGTTCTCCTTCTAATTCTTCCTAAATCCTGGGGATCAATGAAGCTACTTGTTGTGTTTGGATCAGTCTTACCAGAAGCAGCTTTAATGTTTTTTCTTGACCTACGGTAGAACCAACTTAGGTAGTCACTCCATGGTCATCAATGGAGTTGCAGATGAATTGTCATAAATCTGGTACACTCATTTACAGTTAAAGGGAGGACATTCAAGCTTGGATAACAAACATATTTGTGATTTAAGTGAGCCAAAGACAATCTCCATAATAAGCAATTTATACATATCACAAAAATTGATGTTCAGATTAACAAAAGCTTCACAGTTAAATGTTCCATTTCTGGGAGTGAGAATAGCTTTACAAGTAAACATGCACAAAGCCACCTGCTCCTTCCTTCTCAGTCAACTTTAAAAAGAAACTATAATGTCAATTTTTTAAAAAGGAGCATATATTGATTGAAATTAAATAGGACCTTGGGTTCACTGGCTATGTATCCATCAAGGCTTTCTTCATTGAACTCCTGAGGTTATTGGAATGTAAATAATTTCAAGCCTTCTGATTTTTATTCTATATTGAACAGCAATTTAAATCTAATACTTAACCTCTCTCAGGACTAACATCCACAAAACAACATGTAAAGTACAGTCCTGTAAATTAAAGCATTAAAATAAATTAAAGTCTAGAATTTATGAGTTTCACAATCTCAACAATTGCAAGAATTACAAACTAAAGGAACCCGAACTAGAGACACAGATATAAAACAAACATCTGAATAGAGAGCTGGCTGAGCTTTTAAAATTGACTATTTTACGGTTCACCTTCAAAGCATTCTAAGTAGACCACAACAAATAAGCAGATCATAGTGGTGATAAAGAAAACACTTCCCTGTGCTGAACTTGGCCAGTGGGAGCTGTTTACAGCCTTAATCTCTCTTAATACCTGATAGTCCAGTTGTGGTCATTGAGCATCTGCCTTTCTAGATCTGAGACTCTTAACACCCCAAAGACAAGTGCTGGGAATATCATAACTTATTTTTTTATTTTTTCTCCTTCCCCCAAACTATCTGGCTCTTGTCCAGGTTTCCTCACGTGGATTAAGCACGATGGCAGGTCTAAGACATTACATGTAGTGTCAATAGGTGATTCTTCTTTGTAATCCTGAAAATTTCCCTCTTCGTCTTTCCAGCTCCTCTATTTGAACATTTCTGAAAGGAAAATAATGGCCAGCCTGGTTCCTGGGTGTTTCAGTGTCACCCTACCTACACTGTGCGGCCACACTGTTAGTCACTTTTCAGACTACATTTGTCTTCAGGGAGTTCACGCTTGCTAAATCCCAAGGTACTGGTCACAAGCCTTGGATTACTGAACTATGCAGAAAACCTTGCACCTAATTTATAACAATCATAGCAACTAAATTCTGCCTATCAGTTAAAATCATAAATTACACTTCATACATATTAAGCTAGTGTCTGCCATACACTTTTCAAATACTTCTCACATAATTCAACATTGAGTAATAAGTGTGGTGCATTCTTACAGTTCTTTAATGCAGCATTTCTCAAATTTTAAGGCACAGGCGCATCGTTTGGGGATCTTGTTAAAACAAAGGTTCTGATTTAACAGGGCTGGGTGGGGCCTGAGATTCTGCATTTCTAACAAGTCCCCAGGTGATGTCAATGTTGCAGGTCTACGGTTTGCACTCTAAGTAGTAAGGATCTTAGGGATAAAATTTTTCAAGGTGGTATCATGGAAGGCAGTGGATTTCAGACAGGACTACATAAGAAATACTAAAGCCACTTTTTCCTATAATGGTTACTTGAGCCTTCCCTGTGTGGGTTGGGGCTGATGGTATCTGCTCCTCCAATTCCCCTAAATAATTTTTATGCTGATCAAAGTCAGAGTGCTAAAATACATCCTAAAGAATTTTTCTTTGCCCTGAAATTTGTCCAGGAACTCCTAGGACATCACATACAAAGTAGGCATGCAAATGACAATCGGCAATGCTGTTAATATGGCCATGTACACTTCGTGACTGGAGCGTGCTGTCCTCAAGGATGGCTCCATTGAGCTCATTTTAGTATGCATGCTCCGTCCCGCTTTGTGACATTTCTTAAGAACAGTAGGCATTTACTAAGCCTTGAAACCTGATTAAAAATACAACCGAATCTTCTAAAAATGACATTGTTTTAAAGATCTCTATTTTTCTTGAACTATTTTGTCAGTATAATGTCCTCTGAAAACCTTTAACTGTAGAGGATTGTTGGTAGAAAGAAATAACTTTTTTGTCTTATGACATCTGCAACTCGGGACAAGAGTACAGCCATTTTTGCTGACTCATTTTTGTTAACTTTATAAGATTTAACTTCCATTTCATTCATTTCATTCTTTTTTACTCACTCATCTTCCTTGAGTTTGCTTCTATTTATCATATTGCTTTGTAAAACTACAACCCTGCCAAAGTCTAATGTTCCCTCTCTTCAAACCGGCACCCACATAGATAAACAAGGCAGAGAAAAAAACATTGAACACACTGTTTTGACTCTTCTTACTTTTATAAACTAGAAATTAAATAGGACAATTTGCCTGGCATTCATACGCCCAATCCCTTACAGTTCATTGACTTCTCAAATTAAATATGTCAGAAATTAGTAAATGGAGTCAAAGAACTCTATTGGAGTCAGTGATTTATTCAATTTCTGAAGAAATGGTGATCTATGTAGTGTCAAAAGTTCAGCTTGAATCATTTAGCTTTACTCTTACCTTTTAAACATACTAGGATATGAAAAAATTAGGTCACTTATGTGAGAAAAGGGAGGGTAAAGTGCAAGCAATAATTACATTGTGGTAGAGATGATAAAAGACTTGTAGGAACTATAGGTTTAGAAAGTGCTCAGGTTGGAATACTTGGCATCAGAATCAAATATCAGAATCAAAATAGTATAACTTGTTGTGGAGTCATCCTGCAGTATCAAGTTGCAAGTTAAGTTAATAGAAGGTGTTCCCAGGCAGAGCATCTAAAATCTGAAGTCACAATTAGCTGGAGTATTGAGCCTGCTGGTGGGACCTCAGCAACTCAGTTCCCTTGTGATGAGAGGTTTAAACTGAGCTCTGCTTGAATTAAAAACAGAAAAATTGATGACATGGTCTATGTCCCTTTTCAAATTATGTGATTTCATCCCTTTGTTTCTGAACATGTGCCTGCTATAATTCATACCAATTAACATAATAAAATTCTAAGTGGTAAAGAACAGACATGAACAAGACTTTAAAATATCTTAGGACTTGTTCTTTTAATTTAGCATTATTGTAATTAAGTGCAACTTTGATCTCTGTTTTAGTAATAATTCGGGGGACTATCAATATTGTTTTAATTGAAAATGTATTTAAGTGTAATTATATTTCCATATTAATGGCTTGGCTTTTATAAAATAAAAGAAATCCTAATGTATGTTCAACACTAACATGTGTGGCCCTCTTTGTTGATATTATACTTACCTTGAGTGAGTATAAGGTCTTTCAGAAGTCAAATGAAGATTTTATAATGTGTGTAGAATTTTCAGAGTTCCCTTAAGTACTTGAAAATGTGTAAATTTTGTGTTAATAAGTAGCTACTGTATTTTTGCTTTTTAGTGAGTATGATTTTATATTATTAGCTTAGAAAATGAGAAAAAATGACTAAGTGACTAATGTGACTCTTTTTTTTTTTTGAGACAGAGCCTCAAGCTATCACACTGAGTAGAGTGCTATGGCGTCACAGCTCACAGCAAACTCCAACTCCTGAGCTTAAGTGATTCTCCTGCCTCTGCCTCCCAAGTACCTGCCAGCTCAGGTATATGTGGCTGGCGCCCTTGCCGCTTGAGCACACAGGCGCTGAGCTGTGATTAACTCTTAAGATACACTAAAAAACATTGCAGTCAACATTTTGATGGTGAAAGTCCTCATTAATACTTACAAATTATGTTGGCTTATCATTTTTGAAAATAATTATTTCTGAAGATTATGAATGTTTATAGCTCTTTAGATTTTCAAATTTGTAATCTGAAGTGACAGCTATAGAAAGTTTTGTGGCAAATTGCCAGTGAATGAGTGAGATAAATAATGTAAGCCAATCCACTTTCTAATCTGTACTGACCTTGGTCTTTTCCTGTGGAGAGACATCTATAAATGATCATTTGCATATCTAGGCCCTCCTGTAGCCAAATGTTGTCCATCACTTGAATAATCTGCAGAACAAGCATATCCTGTCGAAGATCATCTCCGGCCTATTAAAAACAAAATTATAGACTCTGGGTTTCTCCTTGAATTCCATTAAAAACATTCAATATGGTACACATTATTTTTTTCTTGGATACATTTCTAGCCTGACTTAGAGGGGTTTCAATTGTTAGCACTAAAATTACCTTGTGTTTTTGATACAAAAGAAACTAAAAATGATAACTTTCCTTGAAATGATTACAGATGCTGCAACCATCAAATTAGAAGCCCTGCTTGGCATATTTGTTGTTTTTTGATGATCATTTTCAGTTTATTATCCATGTGCAATTTGTTAAATTCAGAGTCTAGGGAAAGGAGGCTGGGTGAAAATTATCCAAATTTCAAACTCACCCTCTTGCTAAGTGGAACCTTATTTGGTATGTCATAAATTTGTGCACCGATGTGCAGTTAGACTACCAAGAACTACCTTCTTGACTATTAGTATAAATTGTGTACATATCAGTCGTCAGGCTTTAAATCAGCAGTATCTCTTATTAGGAAGGCAGTTGAAGCTTTTTTAGAGAAAACCATTTTTAATAATAATAAGAAATGGTAAAGGACTAATTTTCTAGTCCAGGCGAAGGAAATGGAATATATCCAAAGAGAAAGTTAATTGTATGATTTTAACTAAATAAGCAGTTGATTTTGGAAATGCGTTCTAAATTATGCACAGAAAATTCTGCCAAGATCAGATTTTGTGTCATGGAACTAATAATTCTTCAGGTTACAGAGGCAAAATGAAAGAATGGGCATGGTAATCCTCTCCCCAGTAGGGGGAACCCACCAAAAATTCACTCTTCGACTCTTGCTGTGTAGGCTGGCTAGAGAACTGTTTATATTATTAATAACTGAATAATTGGCAAATTGTTACTTTTTACTTGTGGCTTTCTCTTTGGGTTTCTCTTTCCTAGCTCTCTATATTACTTTTATTACCTTTTACTCTATTTTTTCCTCATGGGATTCATGATGAAGACTATATGGCTCATAGTTTTTACTTAACAGAAGAAAATAACACAAATTACTAAACTTCGTAAGTGTTTGTAGGTAAGAAGTTGATGTTAAATTAACTTACATCATCTGTGTTGCAGTTGATTCTATCCTAATTCAGTATCCAAACCCAAAAGAAACTCTCCTCCTAGAGCCCTCACCACACATTCTACTTTCTGTGCTACTTAAAAGTGATCGTATACTTTTATTTATGAAACATATTCTCTTAAGTTTTGCACTGATGGATCTGAGCCAGTAATGTTTGATTTATTGCCAATCATAGTTTGGCAGGAACATGAATTCTGCAAAGAGGCAGAATCTGAAATAACTGGAAAATCTCTGTGCTGTTGCCAAAGGAAAACAATAATTTCTTTTTGCGAGTAATAAATCAATAGTTCTGTCTATAGAATCAAGTTGGTGTTTTAGAAGGGCTACTTGTACCTTAAAAATAATGCTGATGTTTTTGCCCATTGGATTAGCATTGATGAAAGTAATCTTCAATGGCAAAGCGTTAGATGTAAAATACGAGCATGCCTAGAGAAAGAGAAAAAGAGTGAGCACAATACAGCAAAAAGAACCCATTTTTTCTGAAATCATAGCCCCTTGCAGAACTTGCTATATAAACAAATATAACACGTTTGAATAATTTTTATACTTTGGGACAAAGAAGCATATTTATTTAAAAGAAAATTTGTTCTGTCAACCAAAGCCTTTACTTTGAGACTGAGAAGACAGCTTTTTGGCAGATTGTAAATCTTCAAGTATATTTTTTTCCCCTCACTGAATGATAGTGATAGGTTCAAGGTTTAAATAAACTAAGAAGTGTATGAGTATTGTGCCTATGCTAGTTGGTTAATAGATAAAAGTTAAAATAATAGCTTTTAATAGATAAAAGTTAAAATAATAGCTATTTAAACATTTTTATTTCCTTTCAATTATTTCTGCCTTGTAGCATGTGTGTACTTTGAGAGTAAGAACTTAAGATCAAGTCTGGGCAGTGTACCTTAAAAGCTATGAGACTATGGGCAAGTTATGGAACAGGTCTGCCTCCCACTGTAAAGTGGGGGTGACAGCCTTACTCTGTTCATTTTTTATATTAGATATATTAGCCCATGGATAGAAAATAGTTTTCACAGTGCTGGACACTAATGGAACTTTGAAAAATTAATACATTTCTCTTTTCCTTTTGGTTAACGCACATTCTCTTGTCTTTATAAATAACAGTACAACATATATTTTATCTTATTTCTTTCGATTACGCTTTGCATTTCTGCCTTCAGCTTTGTGATATTAACTGCTTTCCACTCTGCTTTCCTTGTTGCTTATTTTCTTTTTCTTTCTTAGATTAAGTATTGAAAGGTCGTATGCATTTAGGCTGTTAAAGAGTTTATGTTGACAGTAAGAGTGAAATCAATGGCAAAGAAAAGAAAAGGACTTGATGCTTTCGATTTATCAGCTGGTAAATATGACATCAATGCATGAGGAAGGATCCGTCTGAGTGCTGTTTTCTCTCACAAGTCTGGAATCAGCTGAAGCCTAGAGGAAAGGACCCGTTTCTTAACTGACCTACGCACACAAATCTAACCTAATCCCTAAATCCCTGACTCCGTACAAATTGTTGGTTACTGAATCAATTGGAGTTTTATAGTTTTATGACTGAGGTTGCTTGTGAAGCAATCACATTTTGCTGCAAGAATCAATTAATCAGGAATCATACGACTTTCCATCATAGCGTAGAATTAGCAAACCCTGTATTAGGCAAGAAATGAGTGAGTGTAGGTCATTAATTTTCAAACTCTGCCCCTTCAAACTTTCGGGGTCTCTTTGAGATATCCTAAGTTTAGGGAGAGTGAAGTCAAGGCTTAACCTCTTAACTTTACCACCTACTAATATTCTACTTTTATCATGTCATATCTTTGTTTTCACAAAATGTATATTTTTGAGTCCTATCAAAAGTATTATATATGCAACAAGTATGCACAAATGATTATTTGTATGCTAACAAAAAGAAAACCATATGTACTCTCAAAAAGTTGATTGAAAGTACAAGCGATTGCACTAATGTACACAGCTATGATTTAACAATTAAAAAAAAAAAAACAAAAAAAAGAAAGTATATACATAGACATTAAGTTAAAAATTATTCACAAAAATTTGTCACAGTAGAATGAAGACATATTTGGAGAAGAAAATATTTCAAAGATGTACTGGGATCTTGAAGATGAGGAAAAACATAGATTGGTGAATAGGCAGAGAAAAGTATTTTCTAGGTAGGGAAAGGCAAATGATTAGATGCTACATGAGAGTAGAGTTATAAAGTGGAGAGGGATGGCCTTAGCCAAGAGAGGGGCAGAATTAATCAGAGGCTTGGAGAATGAGTTTAAGTAAATGGTGAGACAGAAAAGCTGGAAAGAGAAAAGATGATCAGCTGGAATACAGAAAGGAAGGTTATGACCTCTGTCCTTGAGAAGCACACATTAGTGACATAAACCTAAAAATTCTGTAGTTTAAAAAGAAACCTATAAGCAAATGAAATATCAGGTCCTCATTCTCCAGTAGTGCAGAAGGACTGCATTAAATTACCATGGCTATCCCACCTGGTCCATCCCTTAGTGACTCAAATGGGAAATAAAGAATGACCATTGTGATCAGTGGTTGGGATATGGTTGGGTCTTGTTCTTATTAAGAAAGATTGACCCACACCTGAGACCTGTGTTCTCTGCCTTCAAGCATCAATGCTTTAAGAAATGGGTTGATCCTCAAAGAACTCAAATTAGACCTCCCATTTGATCCTGCAATCTCGTTATTAGGCATCTACCCAGAAGAAAAAAAATCATTTTATCGTGAGGACATTTGCATTAGACTATTTATTGCAGCTCAATTTACAATTGCCAAACTGCAGAAACAACCTAAATGCCCACCAATCCAGCAATGGATTCAGAAGCTGTGGTATATGTATACTATGGAATGCTATTCAGCCATTAAAAAGATGGAGACTTTATACATCCTTTGTGTTAACCTGGATTGAGTTAGAACATATTATTCTTAGTAAAGCAACACAAGAATGGAGAATCAAGAATCCAATGTACTCAGTTCTAATATGAAGGCAGTAGATGAGGTACTAGGAGGTGAGGGGTAGGGGAATGAGCAAGTGGGGAGAGGACAGGAGGGAGGGGGAGGGGGATCATGGTGTATGGCACACTTCTTAGGGACAGGATAAAATTAGAAGAGGGACTTTACCTTACAAATGAAATCAATGTAATCTATTTCTTTGTACCCTCAATGAATCCCAAACATTAAAAAAAAAAAAAGAAACAAATGGGTTAACCAGTCCTGAGGGCTTCTGCCCAATGAAGCTGACTGATGGCGATAGATTGCTGATAAAAAGCTTTCCCAAGCTACCTCCATTCATGGGGCTTCTCTTCAGTGTCAAATTTCTGATGCATTATAGCTGTGCACTGTAATAGCTCACAACCATGCAATGACTTCCCCACAATTGTTTCATTTATAAGGTTTCTCCCAACCCAGTGCAGTGGTTCACATCTATAATCCTAACACTCTGGGAGGCTGATGTGGGCAGATGGCCTGAGCTCAGTAGTTCAAGACCAGCCTGAGAAAAATGAGACTCTGTTTCTACTAAAAAATAAAAAAACTAGCTGGACATTATGGTGGGCATCTGTAGTCCTAGGTACTGGGGAGGCTGAGACAAGAGGATTGCTTGAGTCCTGGAGTTTGACGTTGCTGTGAACTATGATGCCACAGCACTCTACCCAGGGCACCTGAGTAAAACTTTGTCTTAAAAAAAAAAAAATAAAATAAAAATAAAAATAAAAAAATAAATAATAAATAAAATTAATAAAAAAAGGTTTCTCCCCAGAATAGGTTCTCTGATGTACTATAAGCCTAGAACTATAACTGACGATTTTCCTACACTCATTACATTCCTAGAGGTTTCTCACCTGTGTGAATTCTCTGCTGTATAATGAAGTGTCAGTTTTGATTGCAGATTTCTAATGCTTATCACATTTATAGTGTATTTGGCCTGTGTGAAGTCTCTGGCTTAGAGTAAGACATTTACTCAGACTCAATGCCGTGCTGCACTGCATTCAAAATGTTTTTCTCTGTCTGGTATGAATTTGCTTGTAGTCAACAAATAAAGAGTTCTGATTGGGGTTTTTCCAAACAGCCACATTTATATGCTTTTTATAGTCTTCCCAGTGTGGAAGCTCTGATGTCATGTAAGACATTTACTTTGAATGAAGGCCTTGCCATATGATTATACTCATTAGTCTTCTCCCCAGTGTAGATATTCTGATAATTGATTAGAGTTCTACTAGAACAGAGAGCTTTCTCACATTCATTTCAATGGTATGGTTTCTCTTTGTTGTTCGGCAGGACTAGAGGACAGATTAAAATGCTCCCCAAGGTGTTGCTTGGACTTATCTGTCTGCTCTTTTCGTTGTTGTATTGGTAGGTGCCCAGCCTAGTGCTGGACACTGTTGTTTAGAGAAAATGGTCTAGGAAAGAGAAGGGTCTCCTTGGAACAGCTACCCCAGAGAAAGAGCTGCTGGCCACAGGGGACTGGAGCGAAGGACTGTGGTCCCAGGCATAGCCACCTAGGGGTGGTGACTTTTGGTCAGCTGAGCCCTGGCCCAGCTCCTCTATGCACCCTCAGAGCCTCACAATACAACCTCATATGTAATTCTAGTGGTAAAAAAAAAAAAAAATAAATAAATAAATAAATAAATAAATAAATAAATTACTCTATTTCTTAAAAACAGCAAACAGAGAAAATAAAAACAAAAACCCAATACCTGGACTCAAAGATCTTTGTTCTTTCTACTTGAAGTTGCTAACTCTACCCTTGAAATGTTGAGTTACTATATAAGTTCAGTATTAGTAAGTGAATTCTGTTAAGGATTAAAAGGTTGTATTATTTTTTGAAAATTAGCGATTTGGATTTCAGCCCAGATAGATATACCTTAGTTTATGGAATTTGATGTACTATTTTGTTATTTTTCAGAATATGTTTATAAAGCATATCAGGAAAGTTTGCAGGGTGTCTTGAAAGTGGCAATTGAAAAAGATAATGGTGTCAATATTTTAGCAAAACATTTTATGTTCATATGTAATAATGTCTAATTTTTCTCATAATTATTGAGTTTTTTTATTGTCTTATGACTTCGGTTAAATAACATTTATTGTGCATGAATGGTAGCTTAATTTTTAAATCTCACTTATCAACTATTTTCTCTATTAGTACCTTTCTACTCTTGGGCTTTTGAAAAGGAGCAGAAAGAATGATTCTAAGTCAGAGAAGTGAGTGAGTTGGGACCAGGTGACAGAAGATGAGGTAGAAAAGGCTTAGGAAGTTGTGAGTCTTACAATGCCAGGAAGGGCTTTTCAGGCCTGAGCAGAATCACAAGATATATTGTACCACACACTGACATATCAGCATCAAATTAATTTTAAATTGAATCAAAATGAGGAAGTTGTAGCTAATGATTAATATTCGTGTACAGGCATGGTCATGCACATAATCTAAATAAAGCATGAAATTATACCCAGCTTGCGTGGGGTCACCAAATCAATCATTCTGAGTAAGTCCAGAAATCATTCTACTGGTAAGTAACTTTATAATTTTTTTTTTTCCCCACTGAACTGGTGGACAGTTTGTTTCCAAATGAAAATTATATGATAAGGACAACGTGATCCCAGCTGGTCATAGTGTATCAAAGGGAGAATTTACTGTGGATGAGGTGCAATTACTTTTTCTATACAATAATTTCAATGTCAGTTTATGCATTATTTTTGCTATTCAAAAATATACAGCGAACAAAACATTACAAACATACATACTCAATTTATCCACTGAGTAAGTTGACTTACATCATGATCAATCCCCTTTATACACAGAGCAGGACTCAGAGGAAGGTGACAAGTATTTCCATCTTGAAAGAATTCTTCTAGCCTGCCAATCTCTTTCTTCAGCACCTCCTGTGAAAAATCATTAGAAAAAAACATGTAAGAAAATGTAAAGAACTGGATTTTTCCTTCTAGTTATCATTTATTTCAACTGATTAAATAAACTCCTTAATTCAAGGGTTTTACTCTTGATGACTTCAGATCCGGCAGGTGATATAGTCATGTGTGAGGAGACAGGAGGCTGAAGATGACTGGGAGTGTTGGGGAAGCAGGGGACTAAACAGCATGTGCATCCTTTGAAACAATAGCATCCTTTGAAAGGATCTCACATTCAACTAAAAACAAAAAACAAATAAAACACTGTGAGTTGAACTTGATCCATGGCCCACCAATTTGTAACCCTGCGCTAAGTAATTTTTTTTTTTTTTAATAGTCTCACTTTTTTGCCCTCACAGTAGTGCTATGGCATCATAGCTCAGAGCAACTTCACACTCCTGGGGTTAAGACATCCTGATCCTCTTGCCTCAGCCTTGCAAGTAGCTGGGACTACCTGTACCTGCCACACTGCCTGCTACTTTTAGAGATAGGGTCTGGCTCTTGCTCAGTCTGGTCTAGAACTCGTAAGCTTATGCGGTCCACCCACCTTGGCCTCTTAGAATGCTGGGATTATAGGCATTAGCCACTGCACCCAGCTTTAAGTAATTACTAATAGGATCCTTTTCTGATAATTTTCCAAAAGCTTAGTTTATAACTCTTGAGATTTATATTTAGCAGTATTAATGTAAATTATATAGTTACATAATTATATATAATTATATTATATAATCATTAAATTAATTTATATATTATATACCATTGCACTCATCATTATTAATTTTAATATGTTATATGACATGCACATTATATAATATTCATATACATTAGTAACAATAATGACAAAAAACAGCAATTGCATAATGCTGTCAGAAACAATAATATATATGAACAAATAGTTTTCTAGATATCAATGAGTATATGTCTGATATTTGCTCTCTTCCACATGCCATAATACCACAAAGAACACCTTTAGAATTGTGCATTCTCTGACAAAAATACTTCAGCAGCAATCATAGTCACCAAACAATAAAACCTCTTTTTAGCCTGATTTTGAAAGATTTTGAAGTCCAATGCTGAAGATGAAGATATCATATTTAAGATTTAATTAGGTTGCAAGAATTTCTTAGCTCTTACTTCTGGCTAGTTGGCAAATGACAGACTCCATTGCTCCCAGAGTCCAGAAGGACAAGGTGAAAGTGAGGCATAATTCCATCTTAGCCCCCCTTTGCCTTATCGAAACTTGGGTTTGCCTGCTGAATATCATGGAGGGGGGAGATCTTTATTTCTTTTGTTTGACTAAAAACTCTTCATTTTGTATAGTTAGGTTTAATACGTGCTTTTTTTAAGAAGGAAAAAAATAGCTGTCTGTAACTTAAGTTGTGAGATATTATAACTTTTGAAGTCTTTTAATTTTTTTTTTTTTTTTTTTTTGAGACAGAGTCTAAAGCTGTTGCCCCAAGTAGAGTGCCATGGCATCATCCTAGCTCACAGAGACCTCCAACTCCTGGGATCAAGTGATCCTCTTGCCTCAGTTTTTCTATTTTTTAGTAGAGACAAGGGACTCACTCTTGCTCAGGCTGGTCTCGAACTCATGAGGTCAAGCAATCCACCCGCCTCAGTGTCCCAGAGTGCTAAGATTATAGTGTGAGCCACCGCACCCAGCCTCTATCATTATTCTATTAACTGTGGGAAATTATGAGTGCCTCTCCTACCTCTAGCCTTTTCTCATCCTTTTTTAATGTGAAGAAGTGTTATCACAAAAGTGTCCAGTCAAGACAAGGCAAGTGTATGTATTTCAGTGAAAAAAATATCACTCTGGAACTTGATGCAAATTGTTAAAAAAAAAAAAAAAAAAAAAAAAGGCACAAGAATCAATTTAACCATAGTGTGCCTCTTAAATATGTGAAATATTTTGAAACATAAGAGATAAATAACAAACCTCTGTAAATTTTAAATCAATGTATTTTACTTGCTATCAACTTTTTGTCTACTATTAGAAAATAATGAATGAAACAGGTGTGGTGGCTTACACCTGTAATCCTAGCACTACGGGAAGCCAAGGTGGGAGGATAGCTGAGTTCAAAAATTTGAGACCAGGTTTGTAAGAGTGAGACCCCTGTCTCTACTACAAACAGAAAAAAAGAAATTTAATAGCTGGACACCTATAATCCGAGCTATTCAGGAGGCTGAGGTAGGAGGATTGCTTGAACCTGAGAGTTTTTGGTTGCTGTGAACTAGGCTGACACCAGGGCACTGTAGTCTGGGTAACAGAGTGAGACTGTCTCAACAAAAAAAAAAAATAAAGAAAGAAATATAATGAACGAGCTTGAAGTAATATGGAGAAATTTTAGAATGTTTTTCGTATTGTCCATCATGTTATATGCCTTAAGGTTCCATCCAGAGTTTATATATCTTCCATTTAAAAATAAAATTTATACTTATTTTTGTCTTCCATTCACTCCTAGTTTGGTGACATAGCCTAGCTTCCGGTATGTCTATTAAATGAAGTGATGTCTAGCACAAAAATCTAGAGCTGAGAAAGAATTCTGGCACACTTTGCCTATTACTATTTTTAGTATTATTTTGTTGAAAATTCTTGTTGATTTTACACAGTGACTGGAAAGAGACTGAGTTACCTTGTAGACAAAATTCATGGTTTAGTCATCTTTCTATCCTTAATGCCTGGCCTATAGTAGGTACACAATTGTTATAGAATAATTTTCTTAATACAATGAATGCCCACAGTCTCTCTCCAGCTAGAATGGTGAACCTAAGATAATCTACCTAATGGTCTATTCCAGTAGAGAGAGCTAGTGATGGCAGGGAATTAAAAAGAGCAAAAGTTCTTCCAAGAGATCAAGAAAAAGAATAGGTAGATCTATCTATTATAGTCAGTGAGAAGGAGGAATATTTTGGACATTATCCATAGGTCTTAGTATAAAAATTATTAATATCCATATCACCTTCTATTTCTTTCATTTAACTCATTTTATTTGTTGTGGTAAAAAAAAAAAAAAGTCTTTGAAAATGTGATTTTGATTAGGGAAATTTAGGAAAATCTAGACCTAGATTTTATGCCTTGGACAGGGTGGATTCTTTTCCTGTGAATCCGATTTGTGCCCCTATTTTCAAAGACTTACTCCATCCAGCCTTTTCAGTCAAACTGCTCCATCCAGCCTTTTCAGTCAAACTGCTTTTAATTGGTCTCTTGTTCGGTTCTTTCTGTGTTGCTACATGGCTATATGTTCGAAACAGCCATGTCTTGGTGATAGACATTATCATTAACTTCCAGATAGTAGATGGAGAAAAAAAAAGTGACTAAGTAGTCAAGGAATTTGCTTTCCAAGGAATAAAACTAAGAATTAATTTAAACAAAAGTTAAAAAGAAAAGAAAAGAAAAGAAAAGCTTCACTACCTGAAGATTAATTTCTCAACAAACCTGTCGTTGGTGGTCACTGGCAGACTTGACTTTTTGCCCAATATCTCCCAGAATTTTGATAAGTTTCTTCTCCTTGGAAAACTCATCACTCAAGGCTTTTCCTGCAACGAATTGGAGAGCAGCCAGCAACTTCTGATACCAGCTTTTAAAATAAACTTCATTCTGCGCATCGCTTAGCAGCCTGGAGGAAAGAGAGAAAAAGAAGTCTTGTTGCTAAAGCTGATTTTTTAACCATCTCCAGGAGGAACAAGAAGTACATTTCATACTAATCTGTATTTGGAGGCTTTGGGCAGTTTAACAGCCTTCGATGGGGGAAAATGTTGTTTATTTGTTGGCAATCATCAAGTTCCATCTGATAGCTATTGAGATTCCCAAGAGTGAAGAATCAATAAGAGAACTGCCTTTCCTCATTTCAATTCATAGTGCACTTTTTCTTCTTTCAGTCTTTTTAGTTCTGTACAGACACTTATCTCAAGAGCATACTTTTGACTTTTTATTAAAACATGGACAAAGAACTTTAAAAACAATTTTTATAAGTGACTGTTCTGATGTCAAGCCTCACTCAGCCATCAAGCCTACCTTCTTCTTCTTTTCTTTAAATGATGAATGCCCCACATTGCCTCAAACCCACCCGTCCATGGCTTCTTGCCCCCAATACTTTCCCTTGATTACCTGGAGAAAGATACTATCAAGGAAAGAGCATGCTTTTTTTTTTTTTGTTTGCAGGCATTTCTGGACCCAAATCTTAGCTCTGTAGCTTACACATGACTTAACCCGGCTTAGATTTTATTTCTTTGTCTTCAAAATAAGGCAATGACTCTGATTCTATCAAGCTGCATGTATAGAACATAAATGTACAATGAGCTAACTCATTTGAAATTGCTTAGCACAAAAATATCTGTTCATCAGTATCTTGCAGGCTCTCCAGGTCAACTGCTGTCTGGCAAGGAGGAATAAAGCATGAAGTAAGAATACCGCTAGATAATGGGACAGCCCCAGATAATTGATTACTCTGTCTGCCATGTGAAAATTTCTATTGCCTTGAAACCAACTCCAACATGCTAAAACTTTACCTTCCATTTTGCCCTAAAAGACTGAAATGGAATAAAAAAGGCTAATTTCTTTGAATCTTACCCTTCCTCTGACTGATTCTTTTAATCTAAACTAGTGTATATTTTCCCCTCCTCTGAAAAATAATTAGTATTCAGGGCACTAGAAGTAGATGGCAAGAATGGAATACTAAATTAGTAAAAAAGGATTTGTGGTAAAGTTGCAAACTAATACCTACATAAATTTTATTCTGCATGCCTAATTTTGCATCTCCACCCAATGTGTATTATGTTACAGAGCTTCTAGCAAACACATTATTTTTATTAAATGTTTTCTATTTCTGCACAGTTAAGTTTAAAATATTAGTTCATTGACTCTGTATTTCTTTAAAGGACTCTCCTTTGTCATTGTGATAATGCCAACTTATCTTCCAGCAACTCTTTCACTTTCCCCCCCAAAATACAAAATTTCTGTGAAATGATAGTTCTTATTTACTTAAAACTCAAGGTGCTAAAATTATATCACAGGAAAAATATTTTCTGTTGATACCTGGTTATTTTCAATGTAGGAAGAAGAGTTGCCAATGGAAAGTTCTCCTACTCATCCCTGAGATGAGATTGTGAAATGTTAAATGAGTAGTATCATATCATTCATTAGAATCATATCAGTCAAAGAATCATATCATTCATTAGGTAGATGCTTTAAGAAGAAGATGCATGTTACTTTCAAGTGATTGCAAAGCGGCAAATGCAAGCTTGAACATGCAAAACTTCAAGATAGTTTGTGCAGAATTCTGCACTGTACTTTGTATATAGTGAGTGTTTTCCATAGATCTTTGCACATTACCCATAGATCTTATTATAAAAAACATGAATATCCAATCACCTTTTATTTCTTTCATTTCATTCATAACCAATAAATGTTTGCTAGCATTTTTATATGCTTTGAATGTTGAGTTACTTATTTTTATAAGTATTTTTAACCTGTTCTAGTACATAAATATAACTCTATAACCACCCAGCTGCTAAATACATGATACAAAGGAAAGTTACTCTGCATGGGTGAAGTTAAATTTATTAAAATAATTAAAAAAAATACAGGTTAGGTTTGGGTCATAGGGACTGTCAGAAGAGTAGAGTTAATTTGCATACATGCTATTCTTATTTATTTTTCTATTAAAAGTGAGTTTTATTCTCTCTTGAGCAATGAATTTACTTCTCTTTGGTTCAAGGAGGAAAAACTCAGTTTGATTCCTTGCTCAAAATAGAACAGAGCAGAGAATATTTGCAGAGAGAATATGTGGCCATGTCTTTGAAGAACATAAAAGCTAAGAAAACTCAGTGTATTCTGTTGTGATTATTTTTCTGGAAGAATATCTCATTCAAACCCTGCATCTCTGCCAAGATTACCTGTTCTCCTGGTGATAACTGGTTCAAACTCTATGGCTTTTTATTCCGTGTGTAAAGAGTTTGTTTTTAAACATTGCATAATTGAAATCACAGAATTTGGGAGATGACCATGACTGGCCAATTTTCTATTCTTGTGCCCTTAGGCGCAGACCCTCTAAATGACAAGAAAAATTAACATGGCCTTGAATTTTAAACAGCTGTAGAAAAAGTTGGAGTAGACAGTTTCAGGTGGAGAGTTACTTGATTCTGTGTCAATGACCTTCACTACAAGGAAGTGGTAAATCCCTCATTTTGTGGTTTTTACCCATTGCCTCTGTTTATGAGATTATAGAAAACAGCTGGCCACTTTGCTTGGTGCATTACAGAAATCCTTTCAAAAGTTGTTGTACCCTGAGAGAATTAGTACTGCTTATGTCAAATAAAAGATTTAAAAATAAAAAGTTAAGGTCATGGGACCTGCTATTAAAAGACCAAGCTTTTAGGATGCAGGCGATGTGATGGTGCATACACTGTGAGGTAAATCTCAAAATGTCAAGAGACCTGTTTATCCTAATGTCTGCAAGATCCATCTGTGATTTAATGTATTTTCTTGTAGACATACCTTAATGCCCTACAGACTATACACTGTGCCAACATTAAAATGAGCCTCAATGCACAAAATCTAGATGATTGAAGATTTTTAACAGTGATCTTCTTTGGAAATTAGAGCTTTACTACATTTCTTCATGCATGCGGCTTCTTCTGGTCACATGGTGAGGAACTTGCTAGAACTGCAGGAAGAATACAGAAAGTTCACATTCCATCAGTCTACCAGCAGGACAGAAGAGAGTAATCACACCATCCCAGCCCTCTTTGCTCAAAACATCCTCAGTCTAATCTTGCTTTTACTTCTCAACAGCACGCTATCCCACCTCTTAGCAGCTGCCTTAGATTTTTACCTATTTGTGTATTTCCTGTGGAACAAGAGGGAAAACAACATCCAGTAACATAAAAGAACTGAGAGCTACACAATGAAGATGAGTGATTTCAGATCACTCCGGGGCATCCCCTTCTCATCTCCTTCTGTATTTCTGGCTACTTTATTTGAGTTTAGGAGTGTGCATCCAGAGACCAATTTCTAGTGAGCACATGTAGATTCTAGAATATCTCTTTCAAATGTGTTTAGGACATTGGGACACATAAAGCTAAATCTAATGTTTAATGTGGAATTATAAATTTTAAGATTTCAATAGTGTGATTGACAAAGACAAAGCTTTTATCTCTTCGGCATTAGCAAAGAGACAGATATTTCATTTCTAAGTGCCTTAGAGATTTATTTAATATTTCCCTTAACTGAACAACTCAATACATTCTGGACTCTCCATATAGCTAACTCTTCCCTCTGACTAGCCCATTCTTAAAATATTGATTCGCTCTTTCAGAAATATCAGCACTAAACTGCTGTTAAATTTTTCATGAAAGGAGCATTATATGGGGTCCATCTACAGATATGTAATTTCAAAACAATAATTATTCTGTAGTATATACAGAGGGTTCCATGAAATGTACACACAATTTAAAAAAAGAAAATACTGTACTAAAATTGTAACATTCAAGTCACGTTTGACATTTATAGTTACCAGAGGTCCTCAAATGTGACTTATATTCTTGTTTAGTTATTGGTATATATTGACTATTACAATTTTATTTTTTTTAATATTTATATGAGATTTTTCTTATTTAATTGCTACTGTCAATTGGGATAGAAGCAGGTTTATTAACTTCTTTATTTATTTATTTATTTTTTTTTATTGTTAAATGACTATTATAATTTTAATAGAGTTTTTTCCTTTCCTAAATTGTGTACACATGCAGAGTGTTCATAAATTTGTGAATGAATTTATGGACATTGTGTCTTTTTGGAACCTTATTTATCAATAAACTGTGTAATAACTCAAATATAGCACTTCACAAAGAACTTTCATAAAGTTCAGAAAAGGACTAAATCCATATCATAAGGACTGTATACAATTTTAGAACACTTAAATACAGTAGAACCTCAGTAGGTTGACCCAAGAGACTGTAACAAACTGATCAACATAACAGAGGTGGTCAACATAAAGATCTAGGTCTCCTGTACTGATACATGCATGTGCTGCAAGTCCGGTTTGCAAAAAATAGGTCAACTTCATGAGGTGGTCAACTATGGAGGCTCTACTGTGTAGGAAAGTAGATAATAGTATGTAACTGGCTTGGTTTTTACCATGTCATGATTTATGTAGCTAATAATTCTTACTATCTCCAAAGCAGTCTCTTTGGAATGTTAAATGCTCATACTTAAGATGTTCCCACTGCACCTGTAGTGTGTGGTAGAATTGATTGTTGTTCTAAACACTATGCTTTCTTCTCTGAAGAAGAGTATGCATCCATATTCTTTGCCATGTGATTTTTAGTGCCTTCCTGCAGGCAGAATACACTTCTCTACCCTTTGTCAGGCTGGCCATCAAATTTGCTATAGTCAGCAGAATATGAGTGGGTGCAATGTACAGCCATGTCTGCAGAGACCACTAAATAGGCTGTTGTGATTTTGTGTGGCCTCTTGTTTGGTTTAATTTGGCTCTGCCTTCACTGTCTGCCATGAGAACAGTACATGTCATCAGAGGGCTGTTCCTTTGTTTCTGCAATAAGAAGACAATGTGGAACGGACCTGAGTGTTGATGGACGAAATCCAGTGGAGCCAGGCAGAATGATGGCAGGGGCAAGTCTCTAGCCTGAGTGCTACATGACTAAGAAATAAATCCTTGTTGTTATAAGCCACAGAAACTATTTGTTGCTATGGCAGAAACTAATGACCATGCCAAATTTCATAACTTCATATTCTTTCTTTTTTTTCTTTTCTTGGCTTTTGATTTCACTTGATTGTTTGAGTTGCCTTTACAATATACAGCATATGTTTTTAAACATCCTCAGTGGTAGCCCTGAGGATATTTCGGTGCAAACCTAATTACTGAAAATAAACAAAAGTCATCTGGTGCCAAGTCTGGTGAATTAGAGGAGTGATCAATTTGAGTACACTTTGTCAGATTAAAAGAAGTATAAAGGCAAAAAAAAAAAAAAAAAAAAAAAGGTTTTCTTTCAAGGGTCTCAAAAAGTCCCAAAGGGTATTTAAAAAATGATTTGATTGAGTTCATTTGGGCCTATCTATTTTGTTCTACTGGTGAAATGTTATTGCTATTTTATTACTACTAACCTTCTTTTTGACCCATTTAAACATATGAACAGGCCTATGTACCATCTGTTGCTTTGGCTGCTAAGTGTTTCAGCCTCTGATAGGAGGCTCTGTCTGAGTACAAGTGTACTAATAAGTGCAATAGGGGATGGTGGGAGATTTTAGGGCGCGCATAACTCAGGGTTACATGGAGGGTATATGGCCGAGGGCAATGAGGAAAGCACCACTTGTAGTTGTCCTGGAAAAATGGGATTCCCTAATGGCAGCAGGTGGAGACTAAACAGGGCTAAATATGAGGACAGTGGCTTGGTATGAGGAGGCATCTGCATCAGCACATTAGCGGCACTTTCCCTTGTTTCCCTGGAGTTGGCTACCAAGATCTTAGACTGAAGAAAAGAGAAAATATGTATCTGATGTGGCTTGCATCTTTGGCTCCTCCAAATCTCATGTTGAAATTCCATCTCCAGTGTTAGATACAAGGCCTGGTGGGAGGCATTGGGTCATGGGAGCGGATCCCTCATGAATGGCTGGTGCCCTCCCTGTGATAATGAGTATAATTCTTGGTTTATTAGTTCACAGAGGAGGTTAGCATCACCTCCTCCTCTCTTGCTCCTGCTCTTGCCATGTGACACACCTGCTTCCCTTTTGCCTCTGCTTTGATTGGAAGCTTCTTGAAGCCCTTACCAGAAACAATGATGGTGTAATGATTCTTGTACAGTTTGTATGAGCCAAATAAACCACGTTGCTGTATAAATGACCCACTCTCAGGCATTTCTTACCACTGTGCAAAATGGATTAGTGCAGTACTTTGTATTCCAAGAGTGGCAAAAACCACCATCACCACCACCAGGACCAAGACAAAAATAAACAAACAAAAGGGCAACTGGAGGTTAAATAACTCTTCAAGGCTTATTAGGAAGTGAACTAAATATCTGTGGTCCAGCAAACATTAGTTCCCCTGCTGGGCCCTAGTACATATGCACAGGTGGGGGTGTTTGAGGGTCAGGAGTCACCAGCCCAAGGAGGAATAGAGAGTGGTCTCATTATGGCCACTTACCTTACCAAAGTCTAGTGAGAAAGGAAGCTCAAAGAGAGCCATTTTTAGTGACACAGGTGCATGTAAGAGTTGAATACTGTCACCTGGGTTATATTTCTTCTGTGAAAGAGGGTTTATCAATTTTCCCTGGGATTTTGAAAACAGGATGAAAAATCAAGGCTAAGGATGAGAAAAAGGGTGGCAAAGAAGTGGCTTCCACCCCAGTTGTTTGGCCAAGTGAGGGTGTATGGGGTGTATGTTTCACGAGGTTAAAAAACAAACAATCCATCCTTTGTGCAGGTAGAGGTTGAGCCAGAGCTTGATTTCCCAGAGGGGAGGAACTATAAGGCTGCCCCAAGGACTCACCCATTGTCACCCTGAGGTAGCTACCTTTGACAGTAAACCCATCGGAGGCCTTGGTGGAAAGTTTGAGATCATGGACAGGGGATTAACATTGCCTGCCCTCCCAAGTGTGAGGGTTACTTTTTCCTTTTTCTTCCCAACTCAAAGTCAAGAGAAGTTAGAGCTGGAAGAGAGAGAAAAGAAAAGTCTCCTAAGCTATAGTTTGGCTGATTCTGGAGAATGGAGGGGAGAGGTATGTGTCAATTGGAGAAGAAAATGGAGTTTTAAATGGAACATAACTGGTGGGAGATGGAATCTACCCCGATTTTAATTAGGGAAAGTGAAAGGATGAGGGTAGTATTTTTTTTTTTTTTTTATTGTTAAATCGTTTATTTTAATAAATGAGTTAAAGCTCTAGAAAGATTGTACAGGCATTTTCTAACATTAAATGTCCTTGGATCTAATAAAAAAGACTACACTTTGTGATTGGAAAAGTTTTTT